>JAVJIF010021143.1:0-54766 GCA_038442645.1 Agave tequilana
GAAGATATACCATTATGGCAAAAGCCAGTGCCCGCTATATGTATACACTGCGATAATCAAGCAGCTATATTTAGGGCACAAAATGTTATATACAACGGTAAGTCTAGATATATTCGTCGTAGACATAATACCGTGAAGCAGTTGCTCTCAAATGAAAATTATCTCTATTGACTTTGTATCGTCAAAGGATAATTTAGCGGATCCGCTTACTAAAGATTTAAGTGGAGAGGGTATAAACTGCACATCGAGGGGAACGGGTCTAAAAGCCTAACCTTACCGAGTCAGCTTAATGGAAACCTCACTTAGCGACTGGAGATCCCACGGACTAAGTTCAAGAGGAAAAACTAGTTATGATTGACTCAACAAGTAAGCACTTGGGAGTTTGACTCCAATCCATTCTAAGGTGCACATAAGTGCTTTTCTACAAGTGGATTAAGGATAAACTTAACGCTTTTAATGATACCTATATCTTGTTACTAAACAAGTGGAGTAGAGAGACTACTCTTAATAGGTCCATCACCTATGTGAGTATAGAGTTGGGTCGGCTTTTTGGGAATTTCTATGGAGGCTGTTATTCCCTAAAGATACTCTCTGAAACCAAGAATGTCCAGGGCCAAAACGGACACAACCGAGAACCAAAGTTGATTGGGAAGTCACTGTGTGAAGCCTGTTGACTTGGCTTACACTAACGGCTAACAGTTCAAGACCTAGTTCACTGATTAGCTAGTAAGTCCGATAAAGCTTTCGCTATGGAAGGTTCAAGACCTAGTTCACCTATCCTTATGCAGTTTCTTTTCTCAAGTATCTTTCACAATAGAGTCAGTCTCTTTGTGTGTCATTTCCTTGAATCTCCATTCATTATGGGGATTGTGGGAATTGAAGAATATAAATGCGAATCTTTGAGTTGAATTATGGCGAGATCCGTTGATCGAATCAATTGGATGATGGTTGGAGTGTGTTCTCATTCCATTGGGGATGAACGTGGTATTTCACATGTTCAATTCCGACTTCGAATGAATGAGATACAAGTCTAAAGATTGCCTAATTCAAAGCCAAAATGGGACTAAACTGTTGGAATGCCAACAGTTGCGATTGTTGGACTGCCAACAGTGGTGACTGTTGGGTGCGTCAGTTAGGCAGCCAACAGTTGTGACTGTTGGGTCGAAAGGTTGCAACCTTTCGTTGGGTTCGACCCGTTGGCCCCTCCTGGAGCGCTATAAATAGCGCTCCGGATTCTCAATTGAAAAACACACCAACACCAACAGTGAAATCTCTCTCTCTCTCTTTGAGTTCTGATCTGCCTGAAGTGAAATTCAGAGTTCTGAACTGGGCTTCCAGCGTGAAGTAGGAAAGCGACTTCCAAAGAAGATTCTGCAAATTTCTTTCTGAAAGAGGGCTCAGGAAATTCAACAGATTCTTTTAATAGAATTGTTGTCTGAATCTGGGACTTCTGAAGAAGAATATTCTTCAACCTTCCTTCGTCCTCAACAGTGGGTGCTCCTCCAAAGTAAAGGCAAATATTCATTCGAAATTTGTCCTTGTCCCGCTGCTTCAACGATCCTGTGAAGGTACTGGTTGACTACGGTTCGACCGTACGATGATTTGGTAGTGCTATCCAAATACCGTGAAGGAGTGTTGTATCTTGGGAGACCAGCGTCCATTATCCCGTTAGCACCAGTGCGGGGGACGTAATTGTCTTAAGGAGATTCGCTCTAAGCGTACCTCACTCCAAAATATTATATAAGTGGACTAAGTCCTTTATACAGGGGATATACTTTACAGTATATCGAGACTGATTTAGATTCAGTCTAATTGGTGTTTAACCAAGGAAGGAAATTGAAAGGTGGTTCTTAAATTAAGGAACGTTCTATTGAACGGAAAACCTCCCACCTGATATTTGCTAACCTGGCCAATTAGATTGTTGATATCTCAAGTGATCTTGATTAGTTGTCAGATTGATTGCTGTTAAGCAGATAACCAACAATGTTAAATTTAAAGTATTAATTAGTATACTGTGTCAACAGTGAGAAATCGACTGAATTCCACCAGCGAGCGGTAAAAAAGAGAGAGGAAGAGGAGGAGAGAGGGGGAGGGAGGAGCAGGAGGGGGAGGGCGGATGGAGGAGGAAGTTGGAGGAGAGAGAGGAGGGCAACGTCATTGTTGCTTCGCTGTTGCTCTCTCACTTTCTCGCGCGGATGAAGATGAACATGCAAGACAAACAATTTATATGAGTCAAAGGAGAAAAGCTCTCTTCGGTCGATTTTGATTAATATGTAATAATTATTAAAGTATTATATATAATATATTACTTATTATATTATAACTAACTATGTGAATATTCGTATTTGTATTCGCAAATTAAATGCTATCCGTGTCATTTCTAAAACATGCATCCGAATTTGAATCCATATCCTGCCGAATTCGGACTTTAGATATCTGGATTCACATTTTTTGCGGATTTAGATGTGAATATTCGTAGATTATCCACTTTCGTTTGCACCCAACATATTTTTCTTTTCTTTACTTTCCAAGGATCCAAAACAGACCCTTTAGGGGTTGTTTGGACATTTGAAAAGGGGAAAAATCATTTTTCAAATGATATGACCTCTCATTTTGCTCACATTGGGTCTGTTTGGATTGCAGAAAGTTGTGAAAAAATTAGATAAAATTGATTCCATTGTCTATTTTTCAGACTACTAGTAAATTCTATTTATTTGCAAGAATCAGAAAATTAAGAAAAAGA
Source organism: Agave tequilana (assembly GCA_038442645.1). Lineage (NCBI taxonomy): Eukaryota > Viridiplantae > Streptophyta > Magnoliopsida > Asparagales > Asparagaceae > Agave > Agave tequilana. The sequence continues at coordinate 2,744 of JAVJIF010021143.1, forward strand.
CGCTGACACCGCAACGCTTTCCCCTTTTTTCTTTCCCTACAAAATTTATGGAAAAGAACTGTTAAACTAATAGAGTGAGGCTCACGCTCAAGCTATACGCCCGCCCACTGTCAGCTTTCCAGCCTTTTTTCCCTATGCCCCAGACAGATCCTATTAACTGTAAGAGAAAGAAGGCCGAGGTGGTGGGCTATTTTAGGTACCTTTCCGCATCAGCTCCACCATTTGGGATAAAGGTTAATGTTGTAATCAAATACGGGTATTTAAAAAGTCTCTCCTACCTTTCTCACTTTCTTTTTTTCCTTCTCTTTGCTTTTCAAGGAATCGAGCAGACCCAACTCCACCATAAACCCCTAAAGCTGGTCCTACTCGTCCTTGCTTTGGGTCACAACCAATCTGCTTGTCGCCAGAGTCGATTGCAACTCAGGCAACTCGAGTTCGGCTTGACCCGAACGGAACCAACGAGAGAGGGATCGACGAGAGGAGGGTGGTTTTTTTTTCCCCCGGATTTGTGAGTTTTCTAAAAAGAAATAAATGTTAGAAATGTTAGAAATGTTTTTGGCTAGTTTTTAAACAATTCACATGGATCATATCCAACCGTTTACATTCTCAAACGGGAAGCTCTAAATTTTGAACGGAGGAAGATAAGAGTATCTGTTTATATTTTTTATTCTTTTTGCTAGTTAAATTTATTAATGTTGAGTTCAAACTGAGGATCACGGAGAAGCAAATTCAGGATCCGTTCAGTAATCGATATGGAGAATGAAATGTTCGTGCGCGACAGTATTCGAAGTTGAGACATGAAAAACTTAAAGCTGTAACCGATCATGCCTATCTAAGGAACACCTAGATAAAAATATGCGTTTGTAAAAAGTGCATCAGTCTTGAAAATATATTAAAGGAAAACTAAAAACAGAAGGGGAAAAAATATATAAAAACGGGTAAAAACGGGGGGGGGAAAAAAAAAATAAAGGAAGAAACATCTGATTGTTCCTGAGTCCAAACGTTTGAGCTCGACCGTGCTCTTTGAATGTCCTCACAACTCGCCTGCTTCTCTATCACCCTAAGACTTCGACCCACAACAAGCGTTCTCTCTCGCTTCTCCTCTTTTTTCCACTCCCGTCATGCCCTCTATCTCCCTGCCCCCCACTTGCTCGACGGAATGCCTGAGCGAGACTCCGCCTCATACAACTCCATCATCGCCGCTCGCTGCAGAGAGGGTCTCGTGGACGAGGCCTTCGCGTTGCTCTCCAGGATGATGACCCACAATCTGCAGCCCACACCCTTCACCTTCGTCCCCATCCTCTCGTCTCAATCCCTGGACGTCCCTCGTGGTATCCAGATGCACACGCTGCTCCTAAAGACCGGGCTGTTTCACTCCGATCCTTATGCAGCCACTGCCCTGATGGCTCACTATGGAAAGAACCGGAGAATGGATGATGCTGTTAAACTGTTCGATGAAATGCCTGTAAGGACTGTGGTCACTTGGAATTGCATAATATCTGGATTTTCTCAGATGAGTTTTGTTGAAGATTCTGCTTTTTTGTTTCGGGAGCTTCTACGGGGTGAGCTCAGACCGTCAGAAGCTTCGTTCCTTGGTGTTCTCTCTGCATTTCGATCGTCAGAGAGTTCATATGTGCTGGAGCAAGTGCATGGGTTAGTGATTAAGTCATCTATGGATTCTTACGCGGTGGTATCCAATGCATTGCTTAGTGCGTACTCCAGTTGCTTTACAGCCAGTGTGTCTGAGAGATTGTTTTGTGATTTACCTGTAAAGGATTTGGTTTCCTGGAACACGAATATTTCTGCTTTTGCGAGAAGTGGGACCCCGGAGAGAGCTTTAGAGCTCTTTAATAGGATGTTGCTAGCAGGTGTTTTGCCCAACGAGAACACAATTGCGAGTGTTCTAGTTGCGTGCATTGGTGTTAATTCTCCGGCGTATGGGGAGCTCATTCATGCTAAAGCCATCAAGCACAATTTGAGTTCATCAAGTGTTTATGTAGGGAGTTCGTTGGTTGATTTCTATGCAAAGTGCAAGAGATTGGAAGATGCACATAATATGTTCCGTGAGATTCCTGATAAGAATGTTGTCATGTGGAATGCTCTGATCTCGGGCTATTCTAATAAAGATTCCAGTGCTCTTCCAGTACTCCTGAAAGAGATGCTACAATCTGGGTTCAGACCCAACGAGTTCACATACTCATCTATTCTCAGAAATGCTGCTGTTTTGACACTTTGGCAGATCCATTCATTAATAATAAGAATGGGCTATGAAAATAATGATTATGTTTCAAGTGCTCTGATTGCCTCATATGATGCTCATGATATGATTTCTGATGCTTTAGCATGTACTCAAGCGTCAGTTTGTCCAGTTCATGTTGCTCGCTGTAATGTTGTAGCTGGTATTTATAACAGAATGGGCCGATATGAAGACACAAAGGAGACGCTTCTCCAGCTGCAATATCGTGATACGATATCGTGGAACATATTAGTGACTGCTTGTGCACGGAATGGGGATTACTCTGAGGCTTTCCAGTTGTTCAAGAGAATGCAAATTGCAGGTTATCTTCTGGATAACTACATGGCTGTGAGTCTGTTAAGCGTTTGTTCAAAGATCAATAGCCTTGGGCTGGGTTGTATACTTCACGGGCTTATTATTAAGACCAATGCTGGGTATTCAGAAGTGTTTGTCTCTAATGTGTTGATGGATATGTATGCTAAGTGCGGTAGCCTTGAGGGTTGTCTGAGAGTTTTTCAAGATATGGGAGAGAGGAATCTTATATCATGGACAACTCTGATATCAGGGTTGGGACTTCATGGTTGCACACACGAAGCACTGAAAAGGTTTCGGCAAATGGAATCCGAAGGATGGAAGCCTGATAAAGTTGCATTTCTCGCAGTGCTTTCAGCGTGTAGGCACGGCGGATCAGTGGAACAAGGAATGCTCTTGTTTGAAAAGATGAAAAACATTTATGGCATTGAACCAGAGATGGATCACTATATAGTATTAGTGGACTTGTTGTGTAGGTATGGGCATCTTAGGGAAGCAGAACAGGTGATCTGTGAAATGCCTTTCCAACAAAATGCTGTTATATGGCGCATCTTCCTCCAAGGTTGCAATATGTATAGTTAATCATTTGCCAGCAGCTTTATAGGTGGCCTCTTATACAGTAATTGTCGAGTTTGAGACATTAGAGAGATACCACTTTTCATGCTTCCGTATTTAAGGAAATTCTCAAAGAATGCTGCTCACATTTTAAGAGAAGTGGCAGCCTGTTCATGATTCAATTTAAGGAAATTCTCAAAGTAGACCGATTGCATTTAAAGAGAAGTGGCAGCCTTTGCTCTCCTTTCATCAGTTGGAATTTATCTTAGGACTTGATTGGTCTTATGGGACAGCTGACAGAATCATCAATGGATCAAGCTGGCGAAATCAAGGTGCCATAAATTATCTTTTAGCTGATTTATTTAACCAGTAAGTTATTATCACTGAACTTCGAATTTAGTTACAAAGCATCATGATAGCGCAAAGTTTCTTCTATCAGGTATTGTAAAGTGAGTATCTAACATTTTTTAGCTGATTTCTTTAACCAGATAAATTTATAGGTTGAAATTTGATAACTTAATGACAAAGACTGATGATAATGCATGATGTCCTATCAGATACTACAGAGTGCATATCAATAATAAGAAATGTATGTTTTTTATTGTCCTTGTTGAGAAACTGTATATTGGTTTAGTCCTACATTACCTGTCAGATTGGTTGTACTCTATATTAATTATTATATATAAATCAGGGTATGAGGCGTAGACGTTATCTCTTTCTCTCTCAATTTCTGATGCAACTTTATCATGGTATCAGAGCAATCCGGGTTCAAATCCCATCGGGCGCACTTTCAAAGTAGATTTAAAAACAAATATTGCTGTGCAAAAGAAAAGCCCAGGTTTCGGCCTTTAAAAAAGGCGCTTGACTGCAGGGGTATTTTAAATATAAATACCTCAACCCACCTCAACTTTGAAGTTATGGTGCAACGGTCAGGACTTTAATATCTTCTTCGTTGTCGTCGCTGTCTTCGTCGCCATCGCTATCTTCGTTGCCATCGCTGTCTCCTGCATCAATTATCGCCCCAGCAGCCGTCTCCCGATCTCTGCATCAATCATCGCCTCAGCTGCCGTCTCCCGATCTCATCCGGATCTCGAGATCCAGATCTTCGTCTTTGCCGCCTAATCGCTAATCTTCTTCTTCGCCGCCTCATCGCAGTAGCAGAATTCAGATGATATTGTGATCATCATTGCCTTCCTCCTTGTCTTCATCTTCGTTGTCTTCGTCTTTGCCGTCCTCCAGATCCAGACGCTTCCCTCGCCGATGATCTCCAGTCACCGCCGCCACTGTAGCAGCTCTCCAATGATGAATTGATTCGAGTTTACATTAAACCCAATCAGCTAGCAGTCAACCCGACCCGAGCCGATCGGTATCGACTCGAGCCGATTGAGCTGACCAACTGCGACTCGAGCCAATTGAGCTGACCGTCGCCGACGTGGCACTGACTTGCTGCAGTATAGACCCGTTAAACTATGAACAGACCCGTTGATAGTTCTGTTTGGTTTTCGAGCTATATCTCAACTATTCGGAGCCTGATTTGCGTGATTCTCTAGGTGTTGGAACTGTGAAAGCCAGACCTTCGCATCTACGGACTTCACAAGGGTTTGTTGTTGGCAATATTTCGTGTTTATGTTGGCAATTTGGATGCCCGTGTCTCTAAGCAGGATATTGAGGATGAGTTTTACACATATGGAGTTATAAAACGTATTTGGGTTGCGAGAAAGCCATCGAGTTATGCTTTTATTGATTTTGATAATCGTATAAATATTCAAGATGCAATTCTTGACTTGGATGGTAAACATAATTGGAGGGTTGAACTTTCTTATTGCTGTAGAGGTGGTGTTGACCGTATTGATCGTGATCATGATAATGATAGCGGCAGTTCTGACTTGAAATGTTATGAGTGTGGTGAGCCTAGTAATTTTGCTTATGAATACCGACTGAGATTGATTTTGGAGGACTTGGTAGTGGCAGTGGTCATCATCGTAGTTAAACTCATCCCAATGATCGCAGGAGTTCAGGCGAGCATTCTCATCTTTTTACCACTCTAGCTCAAACATGTACTCTTATATCTTGTCTTACATTGTCTAGGTCACATACTTAGATTATAGATTAAGGGACGACTTATCACATGACTGAGAATCGAGATATTATGTCCTCATTTACTCCCGTCTCTGACTCTGTAGTATTAGCAGATAGCTTCCGCACACCCATTAGGGCATTGGCACTGTTGCTGCCACCTTTACTCTTCCTTTATCATTTATTTTTTTATGTGTGTCTTGTTTCTTTCTCAACTTATAATCAATAAGTAAGATTATCAAAGTTTTGAATTGTACAGTGATATTTTTTCTGATGTATTGTATATTTTAGAAGCTTGGGACGGGGAAGATGATCAGCACATGACGTGAGCAGAACGGACTGTATAAGAGTTGACATCCGATCAGGTAGCCTGCATCAGCATTTCATTAGCATTAGGCTATCACTGTCGGTTAGGTCACCATTCTCTACCTACACTTAAACTTCTTATTTTTTATTTAAGTCAAATTTTATCCTTAGAATATGAGTCTTGTCAGCTAGAGAAGCACCATTGCGTGTCTTACCTGAGTTAAGTCATTAAGAGGGTTGATAAGTCATTTGATTTAGTACATTCTGATGTATGGGGTCCACTACTTTCAAAGCTGAGATTTAGGTATTTTGTTAACTTTGTGAATGATTATTCTCGAGTCACATGGATATATTTGTTAAAATCTCGTTCGAGGTGTTTTTCATATTTAAGGCCTTTTATTCAGAAATAAAGAATCAGTTTCATTCTAACATTAAAATTTTGAGATCTGATGATGCTAAAGAATATTTGGACAACAACTTTAGATAGCTTTTAGAACAAAATGGAATCTTATTTCAATCCTCTTGCGTTTACACTCCTTAACAAAATGGGGTAGGTAAGCATAAGAATAACCACCTTCTTGACATTGCTAGGAATTTTCTGTTTCATATACAGGTACTAAAAGAATTTTGGGTGAAGTTATTTTAATTGTTTGTTACTTGATAAATTGAATAACATCTTCTATATTGCAACATAAAATTTCATATTCTATCCTGTACCCGATGTTGATTTGTTCTCTTTGCCTCAAAAGATTTTTGGGTCTCTTATCCATAATCATGATCTCATAAGATAAAACTTAATTCTAGGTCTCTTAAATGAATTTTTTGACTACTCTAGAATTCAAAAAAATTACAAATATTTTTGTCCCTCTATAAGCAGATATATCTTGTCTGCACATATAACCTTTTTCGAGTTTATACCTAGAGTTTTCACATCTCCTTTTGCGTCAGAGGATGACTATGATTACCTTTTTATCGGAAGACATTACTCAATAATGGTGGGGTCCACGTCTAAAAATGTGACTGATTAAGATACACTTGCTTTCAGGATTCGATTCAGGTTTATACAACATGAAAAGCTCCTGCTCTTGTGCCACTGACAGCCTCAGTACCAAGTCCCGCGCAAGCATCAAGTGAGACTGTCACCGCTTAATTACATGGTAATTCTACTACCGATGATCTTCTCAGTCCACTTCAAAAAGGCAAACATAATTATACTCAACATCCTCTTTTCAGTTTTATTTCTTATTCTCATTTATCATCTTTCTTTCGTTTATTTAATTTTTTTGAGCTCATACTCGATCTACAAGAATATATCAGAAGTACTGTCAATTTCAAGTTGGACTTAGAGGATGCAGTAGGGGACTTGGGAGATGGTCACACTTTCACCAAGAAAGAAAGTCGTTGGGTGCAAATGAGTTTACACTATCAAATTAAATTCAGATGGATCTTTGACTCACTTAAAGGCGAGATGGGTTGCTAAAAGATATTCACAAGTGTATGAATTGAATTATGTGGATACATTCTCTCCTCAGTCACTAAGATGACATATGTGCGAATTTTTGTGTCATTAGTAGCGATATAACACTTGCCACTCCATTATTTAAATATCAAGAATGCCTTTCTCAATAGTATTCGTGGTGAGGAGGTTTACATGGAGCAGCTATCAGGCTTTGTTGCTCAGGAGTGTGTGAAGGTTTGCATGTTGAAGAAGTCACTCTACGACATGAAACAGTCTCCGAGAGTCTGATTTGGGCGCTTTGCATCAGTGATTTAGGAGTTTATATTTATCGTGCAGAGAAAAATCACTCTGTGTTTTGGCGGATACAGTATGGGAAAAAGATCTTACAATTTGTGTATGTGGATGATATTGTGATCACAAAAGATGACACAAAAGAGATTGACAACATAAAGAAATACTTGCAAAAGCACTTTCAGACCAAGAACCTGGATCCTTAAAGTACTTTTTAGGTATTAAGGTGGCCAGGGCCAAGAAAGGCATTCTTCAGTCACAAAAAAAGTATACACTGACTTGCTTCGGAGGCTGAGATGCTAGGATGCAAGAGAATAGATTCTCCGATGGACGTAACCATGAAGCTGCTATCAGATCAGGAAGAGCTTCTTGGGGATGATGAGAGGTACAAGAGATTAGTAAAGAAACTAAATTGCCTGAACGTGATCAGATCAGACATCACATTAGCGGTCAGATTTTATCAGCATTGAGGACTAACCACTTGGAGGCGGTAATAAGGATTTTGAGGTATCTGAAGAAAACTCTAGAGAGAACTTTTTTAAATCATGGACACACTCGAGTAGCAGACTTCTTCTGAGATGCGGACTGGGTATGATGTTCTTTTGATAGGAGATCGACCACATGATATTATGTCTTCTCTTAGAGGAAATCTTGTGTCATGAAAAATCAAAAAAATAAAGTGTGGTCTCTCGGTCCAGTGTAGAGTCGGAGTACAAGGCAATAACAAATGTGTTATCCCCTTCGTCAGTTGAGTAAAGAGTGAGGAGATTTAATTGGCTTGATAAAGAAGAGAGGAGCTACTAAAACAAAACTGAACAAGACACCCAATCCCTCTTCAACAGATAGGGAATCGTTGATGCCCTCTTTTGCCTTTATAATCTAGGACCATGGGGTTCGGGTTTACTCATTTTAAAGGCCTCTGTCAATGGCCTCTTCTAGTTGCACTCTTGTTTTTTGGGTTCTAGCTCAACACTGCTTTGGCTCCTAACGAGGATCATAAGCTATCCTTTTCCTTTTGATTTCCCATTGAGTTTGTTTGAGCTTGCCAATCCTTGAACTTGCAACCTAGACATCTTTTCTGTCAACTGCCTACATAGAGCCTGGCCATGCATTGATGATATTCATTGTATGATATATTTATTACTTATCAACAAGAGTACTTGATTTGCAGTTGATTTGCATGTGATTTTGTTCTTTTTCTTGGGGAGGTCCTAATAAATTGTTCTCATAAGCTATAAAGAAATAGTTTGCCTTTTGAAAAAGTAACAAATGCTGCCACTCTTTTGATATTGAGGTCTGAAGCATGAAAAGGCTGCTACATAAATTGCTATACCTATGTTGTGTTAATTATGACTCTAATACTCACTTCTTAATGAAATTAATACTCTATGATACTGGTCCAAGTGTTATGTTATACTGGGCTGCATACTAAATCTTTAATTTTGTTTTCTAACAGACCTTTTATATTTTTGGTTCTTTCACTTACAGTCAGGAATTTCTGGAATTATATTCTTTATCGTGATCAAAAATTTCAGCTTGACAAGTTACTTCTGAAAAATGTTCAGAGGATAAATGTATCACTTAATCTGAAACATCACTCATTCTCTTAAAAAGAACTATCAGATCATGAATTGTACCTTTCCTCAAATATTTTATGCTTTTAGTTTTCTTCCCATTATTTCCTCAGATAGAGCATTGATATCTTTGTCTTACAGAAGGCTGAGGACTTGAAAGCAGTTAATAGTATGCAGTTACTTGACCACAATAGTCATTCAGTCTCTGTTGGTTCTTTGAAAAGCACAGTTTTGTTGGCTTGAAATAAATGATGGTCTGGTTGGATTCCAATTAGTGGTATAGGAATGTAACCTTTTTGACATTTAAAATATTTAAAGTCATACATTGTTATACATAATAATACAAATGTGTTTATGAAAATTTCAAGAGACAAATCAAAGGTAATGAATCCAATACTGAGGATGGAAATTATATTATGAAGGCTTGGACTAGATACTGGCTTTTTAGGTATGTGGAAAAAGAATCATGAAAAGACATTTTGTGAACCCATGCAGGTAGTAATTGGAATAATAAAGAGTTCAGGGTTTGTTATTGTAAGTTTGGACTGATATTTGTTTTCCAACTTTTATAGTGTGTAGTTGCAAACTTATAGCAGATTAGATAAGATTCGATGGGATATTTGATGCAGGGATTAGGTCTTTTAGGTATAATCAAATGAAGAATTTAGATTATACCCGATGTCTTTTAAGAGAAAGTAGTTTTAGTTGAGATAAGTTGCAAGATAATTAGGAGATAAACTTGGAGACAAATTAGAAGATAAAAGGAACGGAGATGGAAAAATCACTTACTAGATGTGGGATCCGCTAGGAATCTCATTGAGATTTTGTTCAGAAGAAGGAAACAAGTGTTCAGGGCACCTTTTGAAGTTTCCAGGCCTTATTGGGATTTTTTGTTCTGTCTCCTGTTTTTTAAAACTTTCCTCTTTTGCATGAAGTCAATTTAGATTACTCAGATGAAATTTATGATTTAGTCTGCTCTTTGTTGTACTGTAATATGTATAAAGAAGACTGAAATAATGGAACAAGAAAAGAGGAAGTCTTATTGAACCTCTTTGTTTGTGAGAGATATCCGTCTCGTCACCCCTGACCAGTATCAATTCAACCAGCCTCTAACCTTACCTTCTCTACCTTTACACATTCTATTTCTCCCATCCGCCCTTTTCCAAAACAATCAACATTTGCTTTCCACATTCTATTTCTCCTATCCGTCCTTTTCCAAAAAATCAACATTTGCTTTCCATGTCAACCCATGCTACTGGCATCAAGTTTCAGTAAATGTGTCAATTCTTTTAATGTGCCTAGGAGAAACTTGCTTTTACTTCAAATGTATTTATCCTATGTTCAAAGCGGGGAAGTGATTATATATATGCGGAAGAAACTTGCTTTTACTTCAAATGAATCTATCCTATGCTCAAAGCAGGGAAAATATTATGTATATGCTTGGAAATGGATGTAGGAATCATGTTCTATAATAGGCCTGAAGATCCTTTAGAATGAAGGACTCTGCATGACCGCATGCATGTGGTATATCTTTACCAAAGTATAGGAACTTTTGGGAGCTATGACATTGCCAAATGTTCCTTACTTCCTGTAAGATCTTAAATCCTCATACTTTGTAACAAAAACCCAGTACATTGAAGATCCAGTAGTCATACCATGGATAGAACCATAAATTCACGAATTTTTTGAAGAATCGTTAATCCAATAAGAAATGAAAATTCACAATTAATTTGGTCAAATGATTTTTACCGAATCAATCACAATTTATTAAATTGCAAATTTCTCATGAAATTTCTATTTGTCCCAAAAATAAACTGCAAAAGCAAACATGCTTGTTCAAACCTAGCACCAACAGCCCCGTGTCCTAGTGTATTCATAACCAATAAGATAGTTTTTTCACATTACCTTCTTGTATTATTTTTTCCCTATATAGAGAGAATAGTTTTGGTCCTACCAGATCACTATATCGAAGTATCCTAAATAATTACCAAAATTTCTTGATCTTTTTTGAATTCCCAACTTTTGAATCTCAATGAATTATTTTCAAATCCTCGAATCCCAAACTGGTGATGGTTTGATCTACAGAAATATACGTTGAATTTAATAATTATTCCAAATAAGATTCTATACATGCAATAGCCTCTTTATCAAGATCAAAGGGAAGAAGGATTTAGGCATATCGGATCCCATTACGAACGAGATGTCGAAAGTTGAACGATCTCGAGGACGCCGGAGTTGAGAGAGGGATTTTTTCTCTAGCCACTAAGTTTTCTTCTTGATCCTTAGAGGAGATGAGAGACCTCCAAAAGAGAGATTATAGGCCTGTTTGGTTAAGGGTGGAAGTGAGGAAGTGAAGAAGTGAGGAAGTGATAATATTCACTTTGGAACTTGGGAATTGGTTAGTAAGTTTTCTAGTGTTTGGATGTTGTTGGGAAGTGTGGTTTGAAAAATGTTATGTCTTTTCTGGTGTTTGGATGGTAATGTGGAAGTAAAAGTGGAAAAGTTGACTACAAAGTTGACCGCAAAATAATATTAAATTAAAAATTAATTAAGAAAAATAAAAATTAGACTGTAATTAGAATGCAAGTGAGATTTACATGAGCAAAAAATTAACTGTTTTGTGCTACAACTTATTACAAATGAGATTTACATGACCACAAAATTAACTGTAGCACTCTGGAAGTGAGGAAAACGTTGTGTAAAAGAGAAAAGAGAGAAGGAAAAGAACTTTTTTCATTTTCCCTTTCCGGTGTTTAGATGAACAGCGAAAATGAAAAAAGACACTTCCCACTTCCTCACTTCCACCCAATTCCTTGAATCCAAACAGCCCCTATGTCATAATAGATTGACATCAAGGAATTCTAGTTCAACTCATCATAAATCTAAATCCTTAATTGATAACACGAGTTCTACACATGTAGATGAGTCACACATCTTAATTTAAATACTCATGGTTAAGTGTAATTGAAATGTATTTAGACTCAAATCGTTAGGCTTGATCAATTTTTTATTGGCTCCAACAACATAAGCTTATAGAGACGGGTGTATAAATCCAAATAGATTTGTGTAGGCCCAGATTAATTTAGACTCTAATTTAAATAAGTCTAACAATCTTCCACTTGGGCTAAACAAATCATACTAGAAGGATATTATACATAACTTTATGGTACCAAAATTTTAACTGTCAATAAATCACATTTCAAAACAATCTGATCCATTAAGTGTCCTGCCATCGAACATGATGGTCGTTATCTTCTGTATAATCGAGGTAGGATCTTTAACATCACAAGTTTCAGAACCCTTAACGATATAGATCAAATGTGAACCTGTGTTATGGAAATGTCCTCTGATCAAATAAGGTAAAACTCTAACTGGTTTTCACTTTTGGCTCCAACGAGTCTAACCTTATGACTCCAATGAGTCTAACTTTATGACTCCAATGAGCATAACTTTACAACTCTGATGAGTCTAACTGCTAACAATCTTAAATGCGCAAATTAAAAGAAATTTAAAGAAAGCAGTTATATTATTTTATTATCGGAATCAACCAAATATACATAAAGTGTACTTAGAAATAATGTATGTTACATAAAATTATCCACTTTCAGTAAATCAGGAAATCATCATGATTAGCCATTCCCATATGAGCAATATGCTCTAAGAAGATTTTAGGTAAAAGTTCTTTAATGAATGAATCTGTAATATTAAAAATAATACTAATACTGTCAATAGATACAATGTGATTTCAAAATTTATCCTTGATGATAAAGAACTTGATGTTAATATGTTTCGACTTTGCTGAACTCTTGTCACTATTGCAGTAGAGCTTTATAGCTTTTATTGTCACAGTATAGCTGCAATGGTCTCTCGACTAAATTCACCATCTTCCTGTAATCAAGAAATGTAATCTGAAGTGGATTTTCTATTGTCGATACATCCAACATAATTTGAATCAGTGTATTCGATCAGCTGCAACTGATCAGATTTCACGTAGTCTTCTATAGATATTACATTACCTTCTTGACAGTTTTCCAGTGATCAATCTCAAGATTGTTCAAGTATATGCCAAGTTTCTCAACGGTATGAGTTATGTCTGGACGGGTACAAATTTGAGCATACATCAGATTTCCAACCGCCGATGTATATGAAATGTCATTCATTTACTCTTTCTGTAAGTCATTCTTGGGACATTGGAGTAGACTCAACTTATCTTTTATAGAGCAATTTTTCGTGCCACATCTATCTACCTTATCACTATAGACCTTTTGTGATAAACTTAAATATTCCACGTGTCCTGTCATATTGAATCTGGATACTTATCACAAAAGAAACGTCTCCAAGATCTTTCATCTCTAAATTCTTTGAGAAAACTTTTAGTCTCAAGTAAAAGAGCCATATCGTTACTTACTAGTAGAATATCATTCACGTATAGAACAAGAAATATAAGTCTACTTTCTTTAAATTTATGATAAATACATTGATCATCTACATTTTTCTTAAAACTAAAATCGGATACTACTTGATCAAATTTCAAATACCATTGACGGGATGCTTGCTTTAGACCGTAAATGAATTTCTTCAATTTGCAAATCAAATATTATGAACCTTTGGCTTCAAAATGTTTGGTTGCACCATATAGATTTCTTTCTCAATGTCACCATTAAGGAAGATAGTCTTAATATTCGTTTGGTGTAACTCTAGATCGAACTGGGCCATTAGTGCTATGATAGTTATAACGGTCCCAGATTTAATATCCTCAACTAACATAAACATTCTTTTAAAACAACAAATTATCATAATCATCTCCAAATTCTTGAAATTTTTGGCAGCACCTTCTTTGTAAATGCTGATCTGACATGATATACAATACAAAATCATAAATAGTTTCGGCCAACATCAGCCTACTTATTCTCAATCCAAACACGTAAACTAAACTCAGCAATCATCTACACAATCATAGTAATATTTTGGCTTGACATCACCAACTTATCCATGTATAACATCTCAACATTCTCAACGTAGTTAGCTCGAGAGTACCCCTCTAGCATCCACAATCTAACTCAGAACTATTATAACTCCAACTAATCATGGTTATCATGCTAACTCATCATTACATAAATACATCTAACAAATATAAAACATACTGTAAGTACATATCGAATAGGGCTATGTGCATGTACAGTAAAAACTTTACAAACATTAACACATACTCATATCTATAATACTTTTATTAGTTTGCGAAATTCTCAACACAACGCCACAAATTGAAGTTGAGCCTTCACCTTACCAAGACCTGAAAAATATAGAACTGGGAGGGAGTGAGCTCGATAGCTCAGTGAGTAGAATTAGAAGAAAATCAAGAAATAGTGAACATAATGAATAAGCATGATTGTTCAAGTAATAGGGTAAATCTGAATGAACAAGAGAAACATGAACTTGACATTATCTCATGATACAACAATCAAGGCAAGCGTCTCCATAATCTTCGAGAACAGTCTGATTCTTTTGGTTATGGACTACTAAATATTTTTTTAAGTTTTCGTTTTACATATAATAGGATTTATAAGTTGTGTAGAACAATTTGTTTAGCTTATTACCGAATTTATTTTACGTATACACTACATATATTACACACGTATCTTGTATTCCACACATGGTGATACACTAATAACAATAATTAAATCATAACATGGTTTATGGATCCAGATAATGCGTGCATCACAACACATACTTGCATATCATATAATCATAGCACACTTCGCATATCATAATATCATATCCCACTTAACAACATTCACATATCATATTTAATGAGACACACATTATACGTTATTCATATGCATGAACAATTCAAACGCAAAGTTGGAATTCTTCATCTTCCTCTTCCTATCGGTTTTCGCCCGGCCCCTTCCTCCGTATATATAGATATAAAAATAATATTAACACCGCCTTCCCCTACCATCGGCTCCTGCTCGACCCCTTCCTCCGTTATATATAGATATATAAAATAATAATACCATCTTTCCCTATTACCGGCTCCCGCCCGGCCCCTTCCTCCGTTATATATAGATATATAAAACAATAACACCGTCTTCTCCTACTACCGGTTCCCGCCCGACCCCTTCCTCCGATATACATGAATGCAGCAAACACATATTTGTATTTACACACAATATCAGCTAATGTATCAATAATATGAGTATCAGTTAAATATTATGATTCACTTTCCAGCCTAGTAATTTTATTATCGAGGAGATACATAAGGTTCACTGGTTATGTGTACATATACGAGTTACAAGTTAACATTATAGTGATTTACTTACCTTATTTACATGGATCGAGTTCCCATTCACATTATCAGTAACTGCATACTCAATTAAGGGGTGTGTATGTGTATGTGCATGTATAAATATATACACTACTGTGTCACACTTTAGCAACATTCATACTTAAGTAACATCCATATGCATTAATCATTATACACACAAAATATTAACAATAACAACCATTCAATGTTTCGTCTAACAATTAATTACACTTCTAATACATATAGTCTTAATTCATACTAATAAGTCTTATAGTTAGTTTTGCTTCACCTTTCATAGTTCTGTTATTTAACTAATAGAGTTATTAATCCATTAACCATGTTTTGAACTTTGTATGATTGCTAGTTATAGATGATTGTCCAATAAGTTACACTTAAGCAATATTCCCATTTCGTTTTATCAAAATTGTTACGCGCAGTTAAAGAGTATACTACTTAATAATTTAAGTTCAATACGCAAGTATAAATAAATCATCAAGTTCAGCATTGAGTTCTAAGTTTATCAAGAATTGATTGGTTCTTTCGTTCTATTTTAAAGCAATTAAGTGTTTATATATCACCAGCCCACACATTGAATTCGAGTACTTGATTATGTATTAGTTGTTAACTGTGGCAATTACCCATATACAATTTCAGTACCCGTTCTAGTTTCATATGACTTGGTTATATTAAGAGTCTTAAATTTACTCATTTTGACTATAGTCACTTTCAATTAACACATTTCAGTGATTTTCAATTTACTTATACACTCGTATAGTTTTACTAGCCGTGACATCATACGTTTTAATTGTCTCACACTAATTAATTAATTAACCCCTCTACACATGTAAATTGAGAAGAGACTTGATGTCCAAAGGCAGCATACTAGGGTACTTAATTAAGTTAGCATACAACATGACTAACTCATTTGCGATTAGCCTTCAGATATAGGGTTTGTTTGTTTCGCCGTAAAACGCCGCAAGTCGTAAGTCATAAAAACTCTTTTTCATTTTTTGCTGTTTGTTTCGCTGCAAAATAACTTACAAAATGTAACTCTCTTTTCTCACTTGTAGTTGTTACAGTTAATTCTGTGGTTATATAAATCTCACTTTTACACCCATATTTTTTCACTTGTACCCGCTATAGTTATTTTGTGGTGGTCATATAAATTTCACTTGTAGTACATTTGCTGTCCAAAGCAGTTACTTAATAATCAACATATAATTTAATATTATTAAATATTTTTAATAGTGTTTAATTTTTATCTAATTATTTAATTATTTTATATTTGTAATTTTAGTTTTTTATTATTTTTATTATTTTTTTAATATTTAATATTTTATTATTTTAATTTATTATTTTATTTAATATTGTTATTTAATACTTTATTATTTTATTAATATTTACACCAATTTCTTAATGTTATTTAAATTTAATGTTTTATTTATATAACAATAATATGATTTAATATAAAATTATTATATATTTAATTTATTTATTTCATAATATAAATAATTACTTTATTAATATTATAATATATTTTATTTTGTTAATACTATAATAATAATTCATTATAATACTATAATAATCATTTATTATTAAATTTATAATTATATTTTATTTTGTTAATTTTATATTTTTATAATATTACAAAAATATTATAATAAAATTTAATATCATAATATTTTTTAAGTATTTTATAATATTATAATATTATAACTATATTTTTTTACTTTTCTTAAGATTTTTTTAATATTTATGTTTTATTAGTATTCTTAAAATTTTATTAATGTTCTTTAGATTTTCTTAAAAATTTATAATTATTTATTTAGTTAATATTTTAGTAATATTTTTCTAATTATACTAATATTTTATTAATATTATTATTATAAATAAAATATTAAAAAATTGTTAATATTTTATCTCAAATTTATTAATACAATTTAATTTTCAATAGTAGATTTAATTTAATAGTATTTATAATATTTAAGTCACTGCTATAATTAATTTTGTGGTCATATTTTTCACTTACATTTTACATTACCAATCAAATACTGTAAAACACAAATATACTTTCCCATTCACCTTTTCACTTTACCAATCAAATACCGTAAAACACAATATACTTTCCTATTTACACTTTCATTTTACCAATCAAACACCGTAAAACACAGTATACTTTCCTATTTATACTTTCACTTTACCAACCAAGCACCGTAAAACATAATATATTTTTCCTGCTACAGTTTACTTTTTTCATTCTCATTTTACGACTTACGACTTGTGATGTTTTGCGGCATAACAAACATGCTCATATTCTTGCTTCATCTTTTTTAATTCATAAGAGTTGTATTTATTATCATAGATGAACACTTGACTTTTAAATTCAAATTTGTATCTTACAACCTTCAATTATTCATCGAGCTAACTAGATTATTCATCAAAATGAACCATCACAAAATTCCCATCCCACTGTGAAAATATTTGATCGAATGAGTTCTCTAGACTCGAACTATGGACATCTTTGACAATTACTATACCTTTGCTTTGTGACATGGATAACTCAGTTTAATGTATGCGAGGTAAAAAGTGGAATATACTAGATAGATTTCAGCAACTTAGAGTACAATTGCTTGCGATAAAACTGAATGACAACAATAAAAGGGGATAGAACCAATACTTAATAGAATTAATTATAAACAAAAGATCTTTAAGAATGATAAATATAAGTTGTTCACTGATAACCTGATCTAACAGTTTTGTTTAATTTCTCAACTATTCTACGTATATTCCAGGTCCTCATTCACCGACTAGTAACTGAATCCTTTTCACTATAGAAGTTCCCCTTTTAAGTAAAGAAAATTTTACACAGATAGAAAAGATGAAGATAGGAGATCTGTACTACAGTGTTACTTCACACGAACTTCATTAATTTTATTGCAAGTGTGCAGAAAATAGAAGTCAGTGTCTCCTTACGTACTATGCCCTCGAATGAGAGCACAAAAAGTGGAAACATTAGTTTGAGTTACTACAGTTAGAGTTACATTTCAAGCTTCACCTGCCATACTCGCATTTCTAAGGTGTACTATTAGAAAATTATAAGCATACAAGTCTCAAATTTAGAAAGTAAAAGAGTGATGTTGTAAGGAGTCACTTGAATGTTTTTGCTTCCGGGTAGATGCATACGACACTACTACAATGTAAGTTAAAGGACCTAAAAAGAATTTAAGTACATATGACTAATTGAATTGGAGGGTAATGTGAATTTACAGAATAAAAAAAACATATCCAATTAATCACCTTGTCAAGTGGATGATAAAAACAAGTAAATAAGGAATTAGACTACACTTGAGCTATGTATTAAACCATGCTCCTATCATGGTTGCTCTTGTTGCCTTGTAGAGTTTTCATAGAAATTTGATATATTGAGGAGAAAGTTAGAGGAGGTTGTTTAATTAAATAATGAATAGTCAAATTGAACATAGGAGAGTTCCAACATACAGTTTCTTCCTTACATGATCAAAATATCTTTTGAGACTTTCATGACTTATATTCACTAATTTGCAACTTTCGGATGTATCTTAGCCAAATCTTCGGTTACAAGATCATTAAATTTTAACTTATCTTTTGCCTCGTTGACTTCCTTAGAGCGTCAAGCAAAGCATTATAGGTATAAACATTAGGAGTACATCCCATCCTCTCCATCTACAAAATTTTAATTAAAGAAAGGCTTAGGTTTAATTGGGAGATTGATGTGTTCTTAAAATTTCTTTTTTGGATATCAAGGGAACACAATTTAGCTTTGTAAATTTAATAGATTTGGAATTCAAGTTCACACGTTAAGAGTTCAAGGAACTTTCTCTATATCAACAAGAGTAATTCTTTTTCAACAACATCCAATGAAATAAAAAATTGTCAAGGAGAACACCCACCCCTTTCCTATCTTCTTCTATTATCATAATAGTAGTGATTATAAGAATTATAATCACTTTGCACACATGGAATTATAGATAGTAGATTATTTGTATGAAGATAGAACTATACATAAAGGCATCCCTAAAATAAAACTGCAAACATAATCACATATCGTTTTGTTAGTGTACAATCTAAGAGTCAAGATGGGATTTTGATCATCAATTCAATACAAGCTCACCAAGAAATAAAACCTATGAAAATTTCAAACGAAGCAAGAAAATAAAAGGAGAGGAATTTGAGTTCAATAAGTGGGAAACTCACTCACATATTCACAAATAATTATTATCAATTGATCAAGATCTAGGTACAGCTGAAAAATCAGATCAGAAAATCTTAATCCAAATGAGAATTTACTCCCTCACCTTTTCTTTCTTTCCACATCTCCCAACTAGCCGCCCGCCTTACTCGCACTGGACTGCTACCCCCTGCGTCGCCCGGCCGCCCGGCCGCTCGCGCGCCGCGACAGCCGCCCACAACAGCCGGGTCACCGTGCGCCCCTAGAGAGAGGGTGAGAGAGGGATTGAGAAGGAGAGTGAGGGTGTTAGAGAGAGAAATTGAGGAAGAATGAGATTTTGTAAAAATTAAGTTTCAATTTATGATTTTATTTGAGTTTAAGAGTTGGGGAGAATGAGAGGGGGAGAAAAGGGTTCGGCTGCATAATGGGGAGTGGAGAGAGAGAGAGTAAGAGAGTTAAGGGAAATACTTCTCCTTTTATGCATAAAACCCCTTCTATTATAGATATTGCTCCTAATTCGTAATCTCTCTCTTCATCTCATCATGTCACATACACATACTTCATCCACGATGAATTTTAACCTTATATCAACCCCTCTCATGCATATCTACCCCCTTCCTTCAAATATTCAATAACACAAAATTATGATATCTCTTTGTATTTGATTGAATTTTCTTGTATTTACACAATATACTCACATTTATTACATATATATGCATACACAATTTGTAAAAATTTAAAATTATATATACATGTATTCATACAAGGATGATTGTATTCACAATTTTTTTAATATACATAACATATATATATATATATTCAAATATCCAAACTTATCCAATTACCAAATAACCCTCAAGATTTCTAAAAATCCATTTTTACACCGGATTAATTGAATGATCTCCTCAGATAATCCTGTATAATCTTATAAATCAAGGATTAGAATATTTAAATCAAGATTTAAGAATCGGGGTGTTACAATAGTTCTAAAAGAATCCTTCAGAAAAAAGGAGAAAGTCTCCTTATAGTCAATGCCCTCTGTTTGAGTGAATTTCTTTGTGACAAGACGTGTCTTATATCTTTCGACATTGCCTTTCGAATCTCGCTTGGTTTTGAATATCCATTTACAGCTAATTGATTTTTTCTTTTAAGCAACTCTACTAAATCCCAAACATCGTTATCCTTCATGGATTTTAACTTATCTTTCATGACATTTGATTACTTAGTGGAGTGAATGCTGAGTTTGGCCACGTTCAAGGATGCGGGGTCATCCTCTAGCCCTATGTCAAAATCATGCTCTTAGAGATAAACTATATAGTCATTTGTAATGGTTGATCTCCTGTCCCTACTTGATCTCCTAGGCACTTGTGGTTGAGAATTTTTCAGGTTCTACTTCATCAGCAGAATCTACTTTAGATGAACTGTATCTGTACACCTTATAAGGGTATAACTGTATTTTTATTCTGAAATGGAACAACTATTTCATCATTTGGATCGGTTGTCATGGGTATAACAATATATTCTTTCTCAAATATGAAATTCTTATGTAGCTGACTTCCAATGTTCTGAATATGCTCAATAAATTTAGCATTGTCCGTCTTTATGTTCTTAATGGAGGAACAATAAAACCTAAAGCCTCTGTACCTCTAGAAAACATTACGAAAAAAAGACTAACTGTCCTTGAGTCCAGCTTCTTTCTCATGTAGTATATGACCGAGCTTTAGTTGGATAATCCAAAATATGGAGATGCCTAATGCTGGGAGATTTCTCAATCCATAACTCATATGGGGTTTTAGTTACTGTTTTACTAGGTACTCTATTTAAGGAGGTAGACAACCGTCTTTAAGGCTTCACTCTATAATGATTCTGGTAGAGTAGTGTGAGCATCATACTCCTAATCATGTTCTTTAGTGCAGTTTCATCTCTCAGCAACACCATTTGGCGAGGCGTCTCTGGTATGGTGTATTGGGCTACAATTCTATACTCTTTAAGAAAATTGACAAAAAGTCTTGGACATCTACCTGATCTGTCGTATCTACTATAATACTCACTATCACGATCAGATTTAACAGTTTTAATCTTTTTATTCTGTTTTTAAGCTTTATATATTTTAAACATGTCCAGTGATTAAGATTTCTTATGAATTAAGTATAAGTACGCATAACAAGAGTAATCATCCGCGAAAGTGATGAAATATTCATGATCATTCTAAAAAGCCATATGGAATGGACCACAAATGTTTGTATACACCAAATTCAAGACTCCTAAACTCCGTCTAGTATTAAACTTCCTAATGTTTTTTGCCCTTTATACAATCTGTACATACTCCTAGGTCGGAGTAATCTAAAAGACCTATAGCTCCACTAGATACAAGTTTTTGGATCTCTCTTTTGAGATATGTCCTAAACGCATATGCTATAGACTGTAAGAGTTTTCTTTAATTGATGTTTGCTTAGTAGATTATTCGCAAACAAAGATTCAAAATATGAAGCAAGAAGATTCAATTTATATAAGCCATCAATTAAGATTTTCAGTACCAACAATTTAGATTTAGATAGTAGGCTAACCATTTTATTATCAAAAGTGACAGTAAAAACCAGTTCTGTTTAATAATGAAATAGAAATAAGATTCCGCCTAAAAGACAATACTTATAAAGTGTCATCTAAATCTAAAATATAATTAGAATCTAATTTAAACCTGCAAAATCTAACAGTTTTAACTGCAACTTTATTTTCGTCCCCATGTATACGTATCGCTCAGCTGGGCTGGGCCTCCTTTTGGGTTTGAAAGTTTCGCATTAAATCGCTTATGTGAATTATTTATTCATCATGTATGAGGTGGCATTAATGCTAAATTAATTTTAGAATAAACATAAATATGAGATATATTCTTTTTAATTAGCCATTTCTGATGCTTTATGCAATCCTGCTTGAGGTGGCCTATTTTTTTGCAAAAGAAGCATGCAATGCCTTTAGACTTTTTCTCTTGCACTTTTGTCACTGTAGGATTAGCAACTGTAGTGATGTTTATTTTTCTCTCTTAATTACACTTTTCTTTTTCTTATTAGAAGTGTTATCTTGAATGCTAAGTGAGCACTTTTAGTCTTTTCTTATTTCAATCTCGTTTCTTTCCAGACATATTGACTGATAAACTCAATGAGATTCCACTTTTTCCTTTGAGCATTATAAATAATCTTGAAAAAGGGTTATACTGTGTAAGAAAAAAGGGATAAAAATGAATGCACTAGAATCTCTTCAGAAAGTTTCAATTTCAGCGTCTTTTAGTTTGGAAACAAGATTGGACATTTTCATAAGGTACTCCCTTATGTTTTCTTTGCCGTTGTAGTGCATATTTATCAGCTTGCTAAGATACGTGCTGACCTCAGCTCTATCTGATTTAATAAATCGGTTGGCTACTTCAGAAGAAAACTCTTAACACTAACTTTATCAGGCATAAACTTCTAATAGTTATAGGAATAAAATATTTTATGACCAGTAGACACATCCTATTGGATCTCTCCCACTTATCATAATTGACTTTTTCTTTAATTGAATTTTTTGTTAGTAATATTAGGGGTCCATCATTCCTTAAACTGTGGTCTACGTCTATGAATCCAAGAACAATCTTTTACGTGGTCTTACCACTTCTTAAAGTTTGTACCATTTAATTTAAACTACATAAGCATTCAATTTCTCATCAATTTATTATAAACATTGCACTTAATAAAATTTTACTGTAATAGTCATAAAAATTAAATTTCAGAAAGTGCAACCAATTTAATCTATAGAGTTGCCAGTTAAACTTTCAGAACAGATTATGTCTCTTTATGCCAACACTGTACGGACCCAATATAAATACTCTAAAATCGAGGTCCTATAAGAGAACATCTTTCCTTTGGACCGATTGTACCTTTATAGGATTGGTCTCAAATTTTAAGTTACCTATATCGAGCATATAATATATGTAATGATCCAGATATAATGAAAACCTTCCTTTGGGCCGATTGTCACAACATGAGCCACACAAATCTTGCATCTTGATTCTTGTTCCGCCATCAGAGTAGTTGATGAGGGTAATATGGGTTTATAGTGTGACAACCTTCCTTTCGGCCGATTCCACACACCAAGATTCACCCACTTGCATTACCCACATCAAGTATCCGGCGCTGTACATAACTCGGCCAAACAATATTTTCTTTTGGGCTGGTTATTGTCCGCATGAATTATATACACAATTAAATAAACTCTTTTATAAATTTTTTAATATGAACATGTATATATATTTATTTGTGTGTTATCAACTGTAATAAATATCAATATTCATCATATTAGAACAATATAACCAATATAATAAATATTGATGAAGCGGAAGCATGTAAGGATACATATTATCATGGTAAACAAATATTTCAATACATTCTTTATGTCAACTAACTACTATTTTATCATGTCTAGTGCCTGTAATACTGTAGTGCTCGTCAAGAGCTTCGAAACTACTATTTACACGTCCAAAACAAAGCTCGAATGAGCCCGTAACGGCTAATTAAAATTTTTGTTGGCAAAACGGGTCTGCAATGCCTGTCAGATCTGGATCAGACCCGATCAGCAATGGTTAAGTTATAGGTTTTCTTAATGGGTCGAGTTTAATAAACTAATTAAAACCCGAACAGATTAATGTGAGATTAATTGGAATTAAGTTTCTTCATTTGATTAGAATTCTATAACAAAATTTCTCAATAGGCTTGAATTCTATCTCAACCCGAATACTCAAATCTATCTCAACAATTTAAATTTAAACTTATTATGAGATTAATTAGGACTAAGTTTTCTTATTAGATTAAAATTATATTTCTAAATTTTCTAATCCTAATTAATCTCATAATCTCACTTAATTACTAAAATTCAAAATTATTAAACTTTTTTTTGGCATTTTAATTGCTGTCGCTGGTTGATGGTGGCCGCCGGCTTGCGCGAGCCTTCCCGTGTGCATGCAAAGGCGTGCATGTCCCTTCTGCATGCATGCATGCATGCTTGCTTGCTAGCATGCACAGCTTGCTGCTTTTTTTTTACTTTGATTTCGAAAAAAGAAACTTCTAAAATAATAACACAGAAAATTTCGAAAAGATATATACATAATTCAATTTAATCTTCTCAATTTAGTTCAATTATTTGAGGCATAAAAATAATTTTTTATTGAATTAAATAAATAGATCGACTGTAATTTTAATTGATCGAGATCAAAAATTTCTGTAGATCCTGATAATCCGATAAAGAGGAGGCTCTGATACCAATTGTTGAATCTAATAATTGTTCTAAATAAGATCTCTTACATGCAATAGCCTCATTATCAAGATCAAAGGGAAGGAGGGTTTAGACATAACTGATTCCATCACGAAAGAAAAGCTGAAGGTTGCACAATCTCGAGGATGCTGAAGTTGAGGGAGAGATTCTTCTCTCCAGCCATCAGTTTTTTTCTTGATCCTTAGAGGAGATGAGAGGCCTCCAAAGAGAGATTAAGTCATAATACATTGGTGGTGGAGAGGGAATCCTACCTATGATATATATAGCATCAAGGAATCCTCGTTCAACTCATCATAGATTTAGACCTTTGATTGATAACACGAGTTTCACACATGTAGATGAGTCTCACGTCTTAATTTAAATGCACTCATGGCTAAGTGTAATTGAAACGTATTTAGACCCAAACCATTAGGCTTGATCAATTCTTTATGGGTCCAACAACATAGGCTTATAGAGACGGGTGTATAAATCCAATTAGACTTGTGTAAGCTCAAATTAGTTTAGATTCTAATCCAAATAAGCCTAACAATATATCCTTAGAATTTTGTTATATCCAACAAGCCTTGAGCACTCAGTTTTAGTCCCTTCTCTAAAGTCTTGGCTTGAAAATTTTGGATAAGTTCCAATCTTTCAATTTTTTTGAGTATATGCATTTTGATTTCGGCATCTAATGACTCTGCAGCCTTTTTTCTGTATAATATTCCACATTCCTTCTAAACGTGATTTATATATTCCTCATTTTGCTGCAAATTTTCAATTTGCAGACGTCTTGTTCTCCCAGAATTCTCACCTTTGTTGCCTTTCTAAAACCACGCTTGTTTGCTTTCCATGCATATAATGCAATGTCAATTGACTCCGTAATCTATCCTTGTTAATCCCTATACAAGGATGCATAGCGTTTTACCGAGCTAGTCAGCAAATACTCCTTTTCCCACTGTCTTGGATCTATCAGCTTCCATTTTGTTCTTTCATTTGTTTTCCTTTTGTTAGTGTGAACAGCGCTAGATTATTTAGAATTAGAACTCACTATAAACCACAAAAAGTTTGGAGCTGGCATATCAGTAATAAATTTTTCTCCCACCCTCAATAACAAAGCTTATCCAGTCATATGCAAGGAATTCCACCAATTAAGAATAATCAGAGCTCCAGAGACATAGCCGTCCAAAACTTTCATAGCTTATCATTGTCTCGTTGGCTTGCCCCACTCTTGGCAGCGAGCCTAATTCCACCTGCAGATGGTTTGAAGTCAACATTTTTGCATAAAGCTGTAGTGTGTTTCATTCTGATATCTATCTGAGAATCCATTTGGACCTTTCCTAATTGGGAAAAAAAGAACAGAGTACACCGGGCAGATAAGGGTCGCAACACCCCTCATCGTGTTCTTTAACCTTTGTTGTTTGGATCTAGCCTATAAGCAGGAGCCATTTCCTGATTAAAAGTGCTCACTGAGCCATCGTGTCACAAGGCTAATAGATAGAGGCCACTGCTGCAGCATCTCTGATTTTCCTGAACTCTCTCTCAATGTTGATTAGTCAGCCAGGGTAAATTTTCTATCTTATCAATCTAACTCTATCCAGTAATGCAGGAAGGCAGGATAGGCTTCCTGATTTCCCCTTTCAAACTGGTGTGGATTCAATCAGTGGTTGAAACCATCTGGGCGGTATTTCTATTATGCATTGGATGGAGTGGTTGAAATCATAAAAGAATGATATTGTACACAACTATTCTTTTATTTGAACTTTTTGTTCAATTCCACATCAAATTTGATATCTTATTTGTAGATAAGGTCACTTTAAATTTTCTATTGAACCCTATAAAGGATGTATATTCATTCTAAATGACATCAAGGCACTGTTTGGCTGGTGAAGTAATCAGTGCAGAATAAAATTAGTATCTTTTTATCTTGGTTTTTGCCCATTTCCTTGTCCTTTCACAGACATTCATATCCAATGGTTTTGTTTTATTGCATAGGGACAATGGAGTGGAAAAGAAATGTGGGAAGAAAATTCGAGAAAAAATAGTCATCTTTCCACTTTATCTAGAGTTTAGAGGAAATCTTGAGGGTTGCTCCTACTCCTAGTTACATGAGATTGAACGTCATGACTAACAGATACGTCTCTTTAACTGCCAACTGGATCTGATTTTCATGGAAGTGTCTTTATTTACCAGCGACGTGTTGTCCTAGAATTCAACACAGGAATTATACTGCTGTCAGACTGACAGCTGGTCCTAAGAGTTTTCTCAATACTCCTGCAAATATTTCTTATATTTGAGTTGTGGCACAATCTAACCTCATTTTGATTGGAAAAATGTCTTGGACGAAGATGATAACTGCACTATCAATCTGGGAAATTGGATAACTTTACTTAAGAGAATGGGAGGACGGTTCAGGAGTCAATCTTTGGAAGCACTATTGATTCAATTTTTTCTTTCTTTATCCCTCTTGAACCTAAACACAAATTTGTTGATATTTGATTGAAGTCGAGGCAAGTGGATGATTATTTATTTATTATCAGGTATATTGTCAATCCAATTGCAGAGTTACATAGTATTGATCTCGCTCTTTATTGCTCCTATGTTGATGCATTTATACAAAGCAACACTGCTGCTGATTTGCTAACAACACTATGGAGATTTTTATTTCAATATTATTTAAGATTGTAATAACATGCAGCGTTCTATTGCCACTCTTCTAGTTTGTGTAAGTTCAGTTGTCTTTTGTGAGAAAGAACTGCTTTCCAGCATATACATCTGCTATCAAAGTAAGTGGATGTGAGAATGGACCCATGCATGTAAAGAACTACGATGATTGGCGTGAGTATTGTGGATCATTTTATCATTATTAGTTTTGGTTAATTATCATCAGTCAATCTGGGATGATAGCTGACTTAAATATATAAGCCAAGACTTTTAGGACACATGCCCATAACTTTTATATATATATATATATATATATATATATATATATTATCGAGAGAGAGAGAGAGAGAGAGAGAGAGAGACTTGTGTCCTTCCAAAAGGATTCGAGCTCGAATCCTTCCCACTCAAATTCAACTCTCCGACATTCGAATACAAGATCCACTTCGTTGAAGTTGATCTATATTATTTCAAGTATCTATAAATAAAAAAATCAAGTGTTTTGAATACTTTTTGCCCATCCATCAAGCGGCGCAAAATGGACGGCCAAAAGTAGTGAGTTGGTTAGATCTATGTCTTTAGACATACAAATTCTCGATCCGGCCATTTCATTATGATCTAAACATCTAAAAGCCTTACACACTAATTTTTTGTTAAGTTTCAAATGTTCTACATCGTTAAACTAACCAACTCACTATTTAGGCCGTCCGTTTTTTTCCTACTTGATGCATGGACAAAAATATTCAAAACACTTGATTTTTGGTTTATAAATACTTGAAATAATATAAATCAATTTTAACAGAGTGAATCTTATATTCGAATGTCGGATGCTGGTATTTGAGTGAGAAGGATTCGTCCTCAAATCCTTTTGAAAGGACACAAGTCCATCTCTCTCTCTCTCTCTCTATATATATATATATGTGTGTGTGTGTGTGTGTGTATATATATATATATATATATATATATATATATATATATATATATATATATATATATATATATATATATAGTTCTTTTAGCATACGACAATGTTGAGTCACCAGGAACAATCTGTATGCTCTGAAACTAATTGTTGTACCCCCACGACCAATGGTTGGGGCGGCGCAGTAGAATCAACACAGGATCGACGAGCAACAAGAAGAAAAAGAGAAGGAAGAAGATATTCCAAAGTATAGAAAGTCAACACATAATTTAATGTGATTCTATCAATCAAACAGATCGTGTGTATGTTCACGGGAGAAGAAAACTTTATTAAACTTTGGGAGAGTACAATAGAATTACTTACATCTCTCGCTAAGAAGATTACAAGCTCTTTGACGGCCGCCAAGAACAACAAATCCTAATGGCTAAGCTACCCTTACAAATCTCTCACTTAGATAAATTACACCTTTTAGGAATACAAATTCATTGGATACATTAAAGGCTACCTCCAAGGATTTTTTATAGATCATAGAATTCTCCTAGTCTTAAAGAAACTCGTCAATACTAACGGTCATCGTCTCAGAAAAAAATCTGAATTTAACTCGAATTGAAAACAGATCAAGAAAAGGAAACTGCCAGATCCGCCATTAGTCGATTAAGCCAGAGTATCAGTCGACTAATACCATGTATTAGTCGATTAGGCCCAAATACTAGTCGACTATTTTGACAAAGTTCGAGAACCTCAACTCTCTGTTAGTCAACCTAGTCGACTATATAATGTATAAGTCGACTAATCCATATGATTAGTCGACTATACGCACTATTAGTTGACTGATAATGTGCACAGCTCCCTGTGCACGTTCATTTTTTGATCTCCAAAGTTTCGTCTACCTTCACGTTGTATTCCAGTCACCAGGGGCGGACCCAGGAGTTGGCTGGGTCAGGCTACAACCTGGCCCATTTTTTTCATATATTGCCTTAAACCTTTTCTATTTTGATTCTTTTTCATATATTGTCTTAGATCCCCTTCTATTTTGGTTTTCTTTTAGCAAATTTATTTCTAGTTCTGCCCCTGATTTAATAGAGAATATTATTTTATTCTTTTAATAAATTCATATAATTCATAAGCATATGCTATAAAAGGTTGCAGCCCACCCTAAAATTTATTCCTGGTTCTGACCTTGCCAGTCACAATCCTAACAGAATGTATGTGCCAACAGGGGAATAATAGTTATGAACTTAGTGACCTTTTATATAATTTATTGAGAAAATCAGGAGGATTTTGGATGAAATGCTAAGAGATGGATGGACTTGTTAGTTGTTTGGACTGACTGACACCCAAGATTTCAGTAACATTGTGCTAAATGGGTGGTGTTTCTTGTGTTATAATGTGTGTTTATTTAGTGAAAGAAAAATTCTATAAGTTGATCAGTTTCAGTCATTTTAATCCAACCTGCCAGTATTTATATGGTAGTCGATTGCAATTGAAGTTTTCTGCCAGCAACAATCTTAGATAGAAAGTAGAGAGATGAAGTACGTGATATATGGGATCGAACAGCAATATGAAAGGAAGTAATGTGATTATATGGCACTTGGGAATGAGAGTTGAATCTGTGTGATAAAAGTTTAGGGTTGGGAGGAGAATCTCTGAATTGGTAGTACTGCACATATGTTAGCCTGCCACTATGTGAGAAGGCTTCTATGGCATTATGTTGTACTCATGCATGATATTTCCTGGGAAGTTTCTTTTTCTCCACCAACCTAGGATAGTTGCCAATGGTTTATTATACAAAACATTCCTTTTCCAACTTAATCAGGTACGGTCAAAGTGCAAACATAGAATTCTTTAGTTCATTTATTACATTCCATTGACTTTTTGGCTTAAGTTGCCAACACTTCATAATTCAAACACATCACAGCTGCCTCCTAGTCTGAGGAGGAGTTTTTAAATTGTCACTTGCTCTTTACCACCAACACACAACCAAAAGTGAATGGAACAAAAGGGGGGTTCATACATATTTTAAACTACTTTAGGATAACAGAAATACAAACTCCACCATTTCTGGGCCTAACAGTTTCTCTGTCATCATCATGGCATCTGACAATTCTGAGAAACCCAACTGCCAAAAAGAATCTAAAAGGATACTCAGGGTTAATGATGTTGCGGATCCGGTCCTCCTGGGCTTACCCGCTTTGATTCATATGAACTCTCTTCTGCCCTCTCCCCTCGTGTTGCTCCTGAGCTCATCCTGAACATCGTTCTCTTTGCATCCTTTGGCCTATCAGTCGATGCATTATTTGCGTTCTTTGCATCCTTCATCCTCTCAATGGATCCATCATGCGGACTCCTTTCATTTAGAACTCGCGATCCTGAGCACCAAATGGTGAAGGACAAGATCAGAATGAAGCAAAAACAGACCTTCGGACTGAAAGACTTCATCTCTCCTCTTTCTTAGTAGGACTAGAACTACTATGTGAGCAAGAGTCTATGGCTTCAGGCCTCCAGTTTATATAGCAACTCTCTCACATTTTAAAACCTCAGTGACAAGTGGAACCAAACATGTGCCCTATTTTCTTTTGCAGATGCATTTGTCTTTTTATACTGGCCGTTTTTCCGCCCCACTTGAAACTCAACGGCTTCTTGAAAGAGCCTGATTGAATAGTTTTGCCACTCAGCAAAAGGGTCAGTCCTTTGCCAACCCCATTGGGTCATCCAAATTGAGCGTCATTGTGTCCACTATGAACTATCCTCCTTAAATCAAATTGACCCAGATTTAAATACTTCAAAGTTCTGTAATTTATGCGTTCATGCTTCATGCACAGTTCTGAGATTTTTTTTAGTGCAGAGCTTTTGCCCATTTTTATGATCTGCATATATATTACTTGCAGTGTAGATTAGTAATTGGGATATGAAATTTTGCATAGGTTTATTTTCCCCTATAATTCTGATCTTTTTTTCTCGCTTGCTTATGTTTGCTAATACCGATCTTTTCTCTCTTGATCAGCATCATCCTCTCTGACCAAAAAGCATTCAGAGTGTGGGCTGTGTCATTTCCTGCCTGGCGAGACACATCCGGTTCATCTCCACGGTGGAAGGGGCTAATCAGAGGGTACAGGCGTTCCCCATTCGTCATCATCGTTGTTTTTATTGCCTCAATTTTAACTTACTGATTGCAAAATAGACAGTGTGTATGTGTTTGTAAAATGTACAGATTCTGGTTGGAATTAGTTGGAATCGACTGAACTGAATCCTAATTTGATATATATATCTAAAAGGTGACAGGTATCTTTGACCTGAATTACAGTTTGAGAGCAATTCCAGGTCAACAAGTTTTGTTGCTTTGCAAGAATATAGTTGTGCTCATGTTTGAAGAGATCAATCATCCAATGGGCAGAACTAAGCCCAGCTCAAGCTCATAGTGGGGTTTGATAAAAGAAGAGAAGAAATGTGCGAGATCTCGTCATGATTTTGGAACTTCCAAGTATCTGAAAAACTGGTGGATCTCTGGCTATTATGGGGGGTTGATGAGCTTGGATTCATCCAACAAGACAAAACTCCCACGCGAGTGAATCTTTGTCAGATTCACTGAGAACAAGTAACTTCATACACTAGCTCTAAAAGCTGAGAGAGAGAGAGAGAGAGAGAGAGAGAGCCATTGGTTTAATTAATCATAAAACAAGGAAGCATCAGACAAACAACCACGGCATCCTTCAACCTCTCTCTTCATTATTTTATTGTTGGAGTAACAGTCCTTTTGTCTTCATGCATGCCAATGTTTGTATCACCTATTGGTTTACATTTGGGACCTCATGTGTCTTCTCTCTCTTAGGCCCATGGAATCAATGTTTAAAGGGGGGCCCAATCCCCATGAACGTATCAGATACGAGGTTCAGAGACCAATTACCAAGTCAAGAAGATGTACGGAAACAGGACAACGAGGCCTACGAAGCTTCTCACAAGGATCTAATAATCCAATCTTTTAATGAGTGTGAACTAGACTTTCTTTGAAATCTGTGGATTGGCTTGGTTGAGCTTTATGCACTAGCCATGGTTCTTGGGCTGCTGCATTCAACTAAGGGCCTGTTTGGTTGTCGTAACTGACCGTAATTCGTAAGTCGTAATTGGTAAAATCTTTTATAGTTGTAAATGAGTTACATGCATGTAAGCTTTATGGTGTTTGGCTGGTAATATAAAATTATAAGTGGAAAAGTATATTGTGTTTTACGGTGTTTGGGTTGTCGTAATGTGTAAGTCGTAAGTGAAAAAGTTGACCACACAATTAACTATTTGGTGATTTAAAAAGTTTAATATTGCACATAAATATTAAAAATGTTAAATATTAAAAAAAATAATATTAACATAAAAAAATAATACAAATTTGCATGACCACAAAATTAACTGTAACTGGGCTGTAAGTGAGTGGTAATTGGGTTGCAAGTGAGTGGTAATTGAGTTGTGTAAGTCTTTTACGAATTACTGTCCAAACAAACGCCGTAGTTGTAACTGGGTTGTAAGTCATTTACGAATTACGGAGTTTTACGCGAAACAAACGGCCCCTAACTAATAATCCCTTTCTTACATTAGTTAAAAAGGGGAGAACAAAGTTTCCAGCGTTTCATTAAAAAGACTTAGACCAGAAGGTCGATGAGAGAACGAGGAAGAAAAAAAAAAAATAGTAGACTGATAACATAGTCCAATTGCACAAAATTAGCTATGACTACAATCTAAACAAAATCAAAAGCTTAGCGGTGGTCCTCGCTCGTTCTTTTGGTAAATCCCTTGCCTCACTTTGCTGCTGTCGATTCCTCCCTCTCATCCGTAGTGGACACGTTTGAGTCCACCATATCTCCTCTTGGGGATACACCAAAAACTGTGAATGTTACGTGTCTTGCGACTCATCTCCAATGTTGCATGTCGACTTTGCGATTCTTATCCATTGTTTCTTCCACTTCCTTGTGACCCACAGTTGTTTGCATTAGACGAGTCCCACTTTAACCTGAAACTAAATTTGTGAAAGTTAGTACTTAGTCTGTAAAGATAACAACTTTCTTAAAACAAAAGCTTTTGATGTTTTCGAATGAACTTTCTACCTGGTTTGTTAATGCGTTTCAATAGTCAATAAATAATATATTAATTTACCTTAATTAAGGTGCGGGGATAGCTCAGTTGGGAGAGCGTCAGACTGAAGATCTGAAGGTCGCGTGTTCGATCCACGCTCACCGCATATTATTTATTTTAACATTTTCACAACATGTTGAAGAATTTGCATTTACAACCCTCATTAACAAATATTTTAGCCCTTAGCGTATGACTTTTGCATGTACATCTTCACATATATCTTTAGCATATTTACCCTACTAAACTCAGATTTTGCGTCTGCCATCTCCCATGCTGCTAATATCTTTTTGTTTATTCCTCAATGCATTCCTCAGCTCTCTTTCACTTACACCAAGGGTGGCAATGAAGCATTCCGAATCTAAATCTGGTCCAAAATTTGAGCTTGAATCCCTAAAATTGACTCTAAATAATACTCGAATTTAAAACTGATAAAAAATAAATTTAATTTTTTTCTCTTACATTCTAGTTAGTTTGGTTGATGGGTTTGAATCTTTAAGAGCATCTACGAGTTTATGATGGGTCTGCAAGTGAATTTTATTGAATCTGGCTAGAATCCAGTCTTTTCTCACTCTTACTTATACCCAACTATACATATTGTTTTAGCATGGTGACAAAATTTAAGTTATAACCTCGGGAAGTGAAAAAAAATTCAAATGTTCTCGCAACATTCTAAATTTACAGTTCTTAGTGCAGTAAAATTTGACTTAATAATCCTCACAACAATCGACAATCACAACTTTCATTCCCAATTTTATATTAAAATATAAATAAATTTTCTATCCTTTCTTCACCATAATTTTGAATTTTTGATGCAATGGTAAATGTATCAGAGCAATTCAGGTGTAATCCCCAGCGGACGTGCATATAAAGCGAATTTAAAATCAAGAATACTGCTGCGCAAAAAAATTCAAATTTTAGCTCATAAAATAGGCTCCACCTGCGAGAACAAAATAAAATATAAATATAATTCTCTCAATTCTCATCATAATTTTAAAATTTTGATGCAGCGACAAAGATTTAATGCTTTATATTTGTCATAAATCATCTTCACAATAAGAGCACACTCACGTAGCTTTAAGACCCAATATTCTTTTGGTTAGGTGCACAAATACTTTCACATCATTCAATTATATTATGGGACAATATCCTCTGTTGTTATATAGCAACCAGCACATCATTTTAAAGTTACAACGCATATTCTCTAGGTCTAACCTCTAGCCTATATTTATTTTGAAGTGACTTTAATGCAACCATGTATGTCTTGACTCAATTAGTCACCAATCACATTTATTCAATCTTTCAATTAAAGACAAAATAGACAAGATAGCGGAAGTTAGTAAACTCTTAGACCATATGAAAATTATGACAGGCATGATGTATGCATGTACGAAATAGTAACACGTTGTGGTGCCTATAAATAGGCGTTGTATTACATGGGGTGGAGCAAGAAAGAGAACAAGAGAGTTTTAACATTGTATCATTCTCTCCTCTCATTTATCTTCATTTGTTATAAGCCTATTGTGGTTAGGTCTTATGGGTTGAGTGAGTGAGATTAGAGTTGTAATCTATTTGTATTCTCCTTTTTTAATTAGTGAATTCATCTTATTATTTTCTCCCGTGGACATTGGTGACATAACTGTATCACATTAAATACTGGTGTGTTACCATCTTTTGTCTTTTTTAGCTATACTTGTTATTAATTTAATCTCTACTTATACTTGTTTTATCTTGTATTAGAAACCCACTGGTACAATAATTTATCAACTATTATATCACTCACAATGGCGGCGTTAAAGGGCAAAAGTGAGTTCAACTCTACCATTAACCTTTACTCTAAAGCCTATATCACGCGCTACAATATGCAAATCTCAACTATAGTTTTTTGCATGTTAGATTTCAAAGTTTATTAAATTATAGTCTATTTTAAGTTGTACTTTTAAGTTTGCAAACTAAAATTTGAAAATTATAAACTTCAGTTTTCTAAACTACAATTTATTAATTTTGTTTTCCGCTTAAACATAAAATAGAGTTATCCCACACTCTATATTTCTCTTTTTCATTTTAACTAGATTTTTGTAAACTGCAATTAAACATTAACTTTTGAAGGTAACTAAATTCAGTTTAGACCTAGTTTGACAATGGGATTTGATATTTCAAATTGGGGTTTCGTGGGGTTTGAGAGCTAGACTCCAAAAGTTGAAATCACATCCCATTTGATAACAATTTTGGAGTTAACTAAACTCTAATGAAACTCCAAAATACCCCAAAAGATGTGTTTGGTAATCATTTTAAAAAATTTCAAACCTCGTGTCAAATGCAAAGTTGTCCCCAAAGGCCTCTGAAACTGGAGTTTCGAAAACTATACTCCAATTAAACTTTTAGAGACTCCAATAAGAATGAAATTGAGATTTGCAACTATACAAACCTCAGTTTCAATATAACTTAAATGAAACCTCAATTTTGCAAACTTAGCTGCCAAAGTAGGGTTATAGAATGGCCAAATGGACATCATGGTGGTTTTTTAGAATTATGACACTTACACGAAGAAAACTATAGTTAAAAAAACTCAACTCCAAAACAAAGAGGATCTTACTAATTTTATGCTTTGTTGATACAAAATGGAATTATCTCGATTTTATTTATTTTTCTTTCCTAATTTGAGTTGAGAAAAAACTAATCCGATTGGACTTTTATAAATTGCAATTTAGTCTTATTTTAGAGGTGTTGAGAAACTGTGTATATTAGTTTAGTCCCACATTGCCTTTGAGACTGGATGTGCTATATATTGATTGTTATATATAGATTGGGGTATGATGCCTAGACCTCATTTCTTTTTCTTTCAAATCATTGATACTACTTTATCATGGTATCAGAGCCACTCAAATAAATCCAAAACCCAAATCACAATTTCTTCTCCCCAAAATAAAAAATAAATAAAAAGATATTGCTCATCTTCCTCACCCAATGCCTCACCTGACCCCAAACCCTAAACCCGCCTCTTCTCCAGCCGCCCACTGTCATCACCATCGCATCCTCTCCAGCAACCCGATGCCATCACCATCGCCACCATCACCGCCTCGCCGCTGTAGCCATATCATCTTCGTCACATCCTCATCGTCTTATCATCGCCACCATTGCCTCATTGCCGACATCCTCTTCCCGATCTCGTTCAGACCTGTCATCGCCTTCATCTTCGTCATTGCTTTCATCTTCTTCCTAAGAGCTTCTTACGAACTATATGACAACCAACCTTAATGTGTTTGGTTCTCTCATCAAACACAATATTTTCAGCAATGTGTCTTGCTACCTTATTGTCACCGTAGAGTCTCATGGGACACTTTGGGGAAAACCAATCTCTATCAATAAATTTCTAATTCAGATTAGCTTTAATATCACATTTTATCATTGCCCTGTACTCTGACTCTACACTAAATCAAGAGACCACACTTTTTTGCTTTTACATGACACAAGATTTCCTTCAAGAAAGACATAATATCATGCGGTCAAATTCCTATCAAAAGGGCATCCTATCTAGTCTGTATCTGAGAAGTCTGCTACTTTCATGTGTCTATGATCTAAATAGAGAAGTTCTCTCCCTGGAGCTTTCTTCAGATAATTATGGCCTCCAAGTCAGTGTACCTCAGTGCTGACAAAAGCTGACTCACTGTACTTATTGCGAATGTGATATCCGATCTGGTCATAGTCAGGTAGTTCACTTTCCTCACTAATCTCCTATATCACTCAACATTCTCAAAACGCTCTCCCTCATCTGATAGCAGCTTCATATTCACATCCATTAGAGAATCAATACTCCTGCATCCTGGCATCCCAACCTCTGAAAGCAAGTCAAGTATATGCTTTCTCTGCGACAGAAGAATGTCCTTCTTGGACCTGACTACCTCAATGCCTAAGAAGTACTTCAGGGATCTAAGATCTTTGATCTGAAAGTACTTCTGTAAGTACTTCTTCAAACTGTCAATCTCTTTTGTGTCATCTTTTGTGATTACAATATCATATACATATACAACTAGTAGGATTCTCTTCCTATGTTGTACCCGTCAAAACAAAGAGTAGTTTTTTTCTGCACCAACAGAGACCAAACTCCTGGATCACTGATGTAAAGCGTCCAAATCAGGCTCTTGGACACCGTTTAAGACTCTAAAAAGTGATTTCTTCAACCTGAAAACCTTCACACACTCTCTTGAGTAACAAAGCCTGATGATTGTTTCATGTAAACCTCTTCATCAAGAATACTATTGAGAAAGATATTTTTGATGTCCAACTGATGAAGTGGCCAGTGACATATCGCTGCTAAAGTGCTAATGACATAAGGATCCACTTAAATGTCATCTCTGCGATCAGGAGCAGGTATTTATATAATCCAGTCTATACACCTGTGAGTATTCTTTGGCAACCAATCTCACCTTTAAGTGAGCCAGAGATCCATCTAAGTTTAACTTGACAGTGTAAACCTATTGCTCCCAACAACTTTCTTCCCTGGTGGAAGTGTACCAAACTCTCAAGTCTTATTCTACTCTAAGATTGTCATCTTCTCCTGCATCGCGTGAGACCAACCTAGAGTGCTTCTGATACATTCTTGAGAACCGAGTATGAGTCCAAAGAAGAAATAAAATGAACGAACGAAAAATATAAATGAGCATAAAAAACAAAATTGAAAAGAGGTGCTGAGTACAAGAACGTTTGCCTTTTTGAAATGCAATGGGAAGATCATCAGAAGTAGAAGTACCATGTAATTGAGCAGTGACAATCTCACTTGATTTTTGCATAAAACTTGGTATTGAGGCTGGCGCTGGAACAGGAGGAGGAGCTGTTTATCGTGTATAGATCTGAATCGGATCTTGAAATTGAAGTAAACTTTTATCAGTCACATTTTGGATTTTGACTCACCACTAATGAGTAATGTCTCCCGATAGAACATGTAATCATAGTTATCATCTGATACAAAAAAAGGAGATATGGAAATCCTGTGTTTAAACTAAAAAAGGTTATATTTGCAGACAAGATATATCTATCTATAAATGGACAAAAATATGTGTAACATTTCTGAGTTCTTGAGTAACCAAGAAAAAACCCTCTAAGAGACCTAGAATCAAAATTTGTCTTATGAGGACTACTATGGACAAAACAGGGAGACTCAAAAAATTTGGAGGCAAAGGGAACAAATCTATTTTTGGATACAGGATGGAATATGTGATTTTATTTTGCAGTATAGAGGATATCATTCAATTTATCAAGTAATAAGCAGTCAAAATTGCCTTATTCCAAAATTCTTTTGGTACAGGTTTATAAAATAGAAGAGTTCTAGCAATATCAAGAAACCTGTTATTACGTTCTGTTGGGATTCTGCTTAACAAGAATCAATCTGACAACTAATCAAGATCACTGAGATATCAACAATCTAATTGGCCAGGTCGGCAAATATCAGGTGGGAGGTTTTCCGTTCAAT
The DNA here is from genome assembly GCA_038442645.1 of Agave tequilana. Classification (NCBI taxonomy): domain Eukaryota; kingdom Viridiplantae; phylum Streptophyta; class Magnoliopsida; order Asparagales; family Asparagaceae; genus Agave; species Agave tequilana. Next base: position 41,512 of record JAVJIF010021143.1, read on the forward strand.
AGAACGTTCCTTAATTTAAGAACCACCTTTCAATTTCCTTCCTTAGTTAAAGCACCAATTAGACTGAATCTAAGTCAGTCTCGATATACTGTAAAGTATATCCCCTGTATAAAGGACTTAATCCACTTATACAGTATTTAGAGTGAGGTACGCTTAAAGCGAATCTCCTTAAGACAATTACGTCCCCCGCACCGGTGCTAACGGGATAATGGACGCTGGTCTCCCAAGATACAACACTCTTTCACGGTATTTGGATAGCACTACCAAATCACCGTACGGTCGAACCGTAGTCAACCAGTACCTTCACAGGATTTTTGAAGCAGCGGTACAAGGACAAATTTCAAACGAATATTTGCCTTTTTACTCTCTGGAGGAGCACCCACTGTTGAGGACGAAGGAAGGTTGAAGAATATTATTTCTTCAGAAGTACCAGATTCAGACAACAATTCTTATAAAAGAATCTGTTGAATTTTTTGATTCCTCTTTCAGAACAATTTTGCAGAATCTCCTTTTGGAAGTCGCTTCGGATTCCCACTTCACGCTGGAAGTCGCTTTCACGCTGGAAGCCCAGTTCAGAAATTCACTTCAGAACTTTAGAGAGAGAGATCTTTCTGGTTTGGTCTTTATGAGAATGAACCTCTGGAGCGCTATTTATAGCGCTCCGGAAGGGTATTCTCGTCCGCCAAAAGTCAACAGTTGCGACGGTTCGGACAGAACCGTCGCAACCGCCCAACCGCCCAACCGCACGGTCGGTTTTCCGACAGCGGTTGTCGAACGGTTCGGATCCGCTCGCAGACACCCGTTGGCAGGCGGCTCGGATCTATTCGCGCGGACACCCGTTGGCGGGCTGGAGCGGTTGGGTAGTGGAGTGGAGTACCCTGAGACCCGATTCAAAAAGAACCAGTCCAGGTAGGGAACCCGAACCCGGACCGTGCACGACCCGACCCGGCCCGGCGCCGGCGCGCGCGCTCACGTGCGCGCATGTTCCCTCCTTTTCGCGCACGAAAACTCCAAGTACCCAAAGGGCACGCCCTTTGTTCTCAATTTTCTCTATTTATACACCATAGGCTTCCATCCCATGGCCAATGTGGGACTAAATGCTTGTAGCTAACTTTAGTCCCATTTGGCTTTGAATTAGGCAAATTTTGGACTTGAATATCTCATTCATTCGAAGTCGGAATTGAACATGTGAATACACCACGTTCATCACCAATGGAAGGAGAACACACTCCAACCATCATCCAGTTGATTCGATCAACGGATCTCGCCATAATTCATCTCGAAGATTCATATATATATTCTTCAATTCCAACAATCCCCCACAATGAATGGAGATTCAAGGAATGACACACAAAGAGACTGATTCTATTGTGAAAGGTACTTGAGAAAAGAAACTGCATAAGAATAGGTGAACTAGGTCTTGAACCTTCCATAGTGAAACCTTTATCGGACTTACTGGCTAATCAGTGAATTAGGTCTTGAACTGTTAGCCGTTAGTGTAAGCCAAGTCAACAAGCTTTACACAGTAACTTTTCAAATCAACTTTAGTTCTCGGTTGTGTCCGTTTTGGCCCTGGACATTCTTGGTTTCAGAGAGTATCTTTAGGGAATAACAGCCTCCATAGAAATTCCCAAAGAGCCGACTCAACTCTATACTCACATAGGTGATGGACCTATTAATAGTAGTCTACTCTACTCCACTTGTTTAGTAACAAGATATAGGCATCATTAAAAGCGTTAAGCTTATCCTTAACCCACTTGTAGAAAAGCACTTATGTGCACCTTAGGAATGGATTGGAGTCAAGCTCCCAAGTGCTTACTTGCTGAGTCAATCATAACTAGTTTTTCCTCTTGAACTTAGTCCGTGGGATCTCCAGTCGCTAAGTGAGGTTTCCATTAAGCTGACTCGGTAAGGTTAGGCTTTTAAACCCATTCCCCTCGATGCGCAGTTTATACGCTCTCCACTTAAACCTTTAGTAAGCGGATCCGCTAAATTATCCTTTGACGATACAAAGTCAATAGAGATAATTCCATTTGAGAGCAACTGCTTCACGGTATTATGTCTACGACGAATATGTCTAGACTTACCGTTGTATATAACATTTTGTGCCCTAGATATAGCTGCTTGATTATCGCAGTGTATACATATAGCGGGCACTGGCTTTTGCCACAATGGTATATCTTCTAAGAATTGTCGAAGCCATTCTGCTTCTTCTCCAGCCTTATCTAAGGCTATGAATTCCAATTCCATAGTGGAACGGGCAATACATGTTTGCTTAGAAGATTTTCATGATACCGCTGCTCCTGCTAGAGTAAATACGTATCCGCTAGTTGATTTTGATTCCTCAGAATCTGCAATCCAATTAGCATCACTGTATCCTTCCAGTACAGGTGGATACTGTCCATTTTTCAAGGCATAGTCCTTGGTATGTGATACGTAACCCAATACTCGTAGTAGAGCGGTCCAATGTAGATCACTAGGATTACTAGTGTATCTACTTAACTTGCTTACAGCGTAAGCAATATCAGGTCTAGTGCAATTCATCAAATGCATTAGGCTCCCGATAATCTGAGAATACTCCAACTGGCATATTCCAGTTCCTGTATTCTTATGAAGATGGACATGTTGGAGAAAAGGATTTGTATTCTTTTTTATCCCATGATCCTTGAATCTTTCTATCATCTTATCCACATAGTGAGATTGAGATAGACTGATTCCATCTGGTGTTCTAGTAATTTTAATTCCTAAAATTACATCAGCAACCCCCAGATCCTTCATATCAAAACTGTTGGATAACATTCTTTTAGTGAACTTAATAATCTCAATATTAGTCCCAAGTATCAACATGTCGTCTACATAAAGACAAACAATGATACATGCGTTTTCAACTGTTTTCGTGTAAACATACTTATCGCATTCATTGATAGTGAATCCATCTTTGATCATGACACTATCAAATTTCTCATGCCATTATTTTGGAGCCTGCTTTAAACCATATAAGGATTTTACCAATTTACACACCTTGTGTTCTTGGCCCTTGACTATAAATCCTTCAGGTTGCTCCATATATATCTCTTCATTTATTCACCATTTAAGAATGCAGTCTTGACATCCATTTGATGGATATCTAAGTTGTGCAATACTGCAATTGCAATTAACATCCGTATGGACGTTATTCTTGTTACTGGTGAATAAGTATCGAAGTGTCAAGTGTAGGCTGTCTAAAAATCACCAAGACAAGCCACCAAAACACAGAGATCCAAGATCCAGGCGCAAGGCTAAATGCGACAATCAAGACGCGAGAGATAGCCCGCGTCTCAGCATCAAGGCGCGTCAGCCCGAAGCCCGCGTCTCAGCATCAAGGCGCGTCAGCCCGAAGCCCGCGTCTCAGCATCAAGGCGCGTCGGCCCGAAGCCCGCGTCTCAGCATCAAGGCGCGTCAGCCGAAGCCCGCGTCTCAGCATCAAGACGCGTTGGCTCGACACCCACGTCTCGGTTGCAACCACCCCGATTATGGCGCCATCCACCGCCCATGTAGCGGGGAAGTTGGCCCTCATCGTGGAGCACTTTTAGGGGGCACGATCACCCCCTAAAAACCCTATAAATAGTCCCGTCACTATTGAAGGGGAGAGGACAATTGACGACGAGAAGAAAAAAGACGACAATCAAAGGAGAGATCAACGACAGAGAGAGAGAAAACCCTTCAGCGAGCTTACTGAGTACTAGCCGCTCTTCGCCTACCTCCTCCTCTAGAGTTTTGGTAGACGGAGCTGAGTTACTCCCTCTACCGACCGAAGAGAAGATCCCCGACGGTCCGAACAGTCATCTGGTCAACGGAGAACAAGATTCACTCTCCACCGCCACACGAAGAACCAGCACTAAACAAAGGGGGAATTCAAGATTCAATATTCTCCCTCCCTTGTAACCGGAAGATTAAGCCGGCTGTAATCTTTTCCATCTAATTCCAGGAAGCGTTACACCAGCCAACCCCTCTCCGTGTCAAACAAGAGATGGCGACTCCGCTGGGGACTACTTTCGTCACTGACGAACAGATCGTGGCGCAGGATGATGTTCTCCGTAAGGGGAAGATAGTCGAAACACTCGTTGTCGAGTTCGACCAGGCGAAGTATGAAGAGTTCCTCTCTTCTGGCTCCAAGAGCCCAAAGACCGCGTCTGCCGCAGGGTCTCAACTGAGAAGCTACCCGAAGCCCAATCTGAGGCTCTGTCGGGTGCCGATGCCCACTGTGCCAAGACAAGTTCACGCGCCAACGCCTCCCAGAAGGCCCGCGTGACCTCAGGCACTGCTGTTGCGATCAACCGCGTCGCACAGAACACACGCGCCAACGCCTCCCAGAAGGCCCGCGTGGTCCCAGGCACCACTGCTGCTGCGATCAACTGCGTCGCGCAGAATACCCGCGTCAACGTCTCTCAGGAGACCCGCGTGGTGAACACTCTTGGTTCTATAAACCAGGATGTTGTTGGTTTCTCTCCACCTCCTCGACGCAACCGGAATGCTGAGCGTCGACAGAGGAGACGCGCGCGTCAACTCCAAGTCGGAACCGTTGGTTGTCTGACTGGGGGTTGTAGGCTGTCTAAAAATGACTAACAGACCAGCCATTAAGGAAGCAGAGTCTCAAGCTCTAGACGCGAGAAATCGATGCTCGCGTCTCAGCATTAAGACGCGTTGGCTCTACACCCGCGTCTCGACGTTCAGACGCGTCGGCCCGAAGCCCGCGTCTCAGCATCAAGACGCGTCGGCCCGAAGCCCGCGTCTCAGCATCAAGGCGCATCGGCCCGACGCCCGCGCCTCAGCATCCAGACGTGAAGGCCCGAAGCCCGCGTCTCAAGGCGCGTTTGGCTCGACGCCCGCGTCTCAAACTTCAAGGCGCGTTTGGCCCAACGCCCGCGTCTCAGTTGCAACTGCCCTGATTGCGGGGCCAGTCACCGCGCATGTAGCGGGTAGTGGCCCCTCATGCGGGAGCGTTTTCAGGAGGCACCTTCACCCCCTGAGATCCCTATAAATAGCCTTGTTTGCTATGAAGAGAGGATCTGAGTTTTTGGAGAAGGGAGAGAACTTTAAGAAGATCGAAGCTTGGGCGAAGATCGAAGCTTGGGCGAAGATCGGAGTTTTGAAGGGAGAGAGCTTTGAGATAAGGCATCATCAAAATCAATCCAGGCAAGAGGATCATCAAGAGGAAGCACGACTCTTCAGCGAGCTTACTGAGTACTAGCCGCTCTTCGCCTACCTCCTCTTTGAGAGTTTTGGTAGACGGAGCTGAGTTACTCTTTCTACCGACCGAAGAGAAGACCCCCGACGGTCCAGGACGGTCATCTGGTCAACGGAGAACAAGATTCACTCTCCATCGCCACACGAAGAACCCAGCTTTAAACAAAGGGAAGATTCAGACATCCTCCCTCCCTTGTAACTGGAAAAGAGGGAAGAGTAGTTCTTTTGGTTGTAATCGTTTCGCTTGAATCAAGGAAATCTTTTACAGCTAAAACCACTTTCTCCGACCACCAAACTTTCCGGCCCCGTACAAGAGATGGCGACTCCGCTGGGGACTACCTTCGTTACTGACGAGCGCACCGTGGTGCAAGATGACGTTCTCCGTAAGGGGAAAATGGTCGAATCCCTCGTCGTCGAGTTCGACCAGGCGAAGTATGAAGAGTTCCTCTCTTCTGGCTCCAAGAGCCCAAAGACCCGCGTCTGCCGCAGGGTCTCAAGTGGACAGCCCCCTAAAGCCCAATCTGAGGCTCTGTCGGGTGCTCCTGCTGCCCACTGTGCCAAGTTTGGTTCACGCGCCGACGCCTCCCAGAAGGCCCGCGTAACTCAGACTCCTCTGCTGCGATCAACCGCGTCGCGCAGAACACACGCGCCAACGCCTCTCTGAAGGCCCGCGTGGTCCCCGGCACATCTACTGGTGCGATCGACCGTGTCGCACATAACGCTCGCGTCAGCGTCTCTCAGGAGACCCGCGTGGCAAACACCCCTGGTTCTACAAACCAGGAAGTTGTTGGCTTCTCTCTTCCTCCACGGCGCAATCGGAATGCCGAGCGTCGACAGAGAAGACGCGCGCGTCAACACTCGGTCGGAACCATTGGTTTTCTGACTGGGGTTGAACGCAGCGTACGATCCGATGCCTTGCCCGCACCTCGTCCAGTGCGAGAGATCGCGTTTGGCGACCCAAACGCGAGACTCCCAAGTGGGCCTTCTGGAGACCAACTTGCCACACGTCAAAGCGAAGCTTCTGCGTCTTGTCAAACGCAGGAAGCACACGCCCATAGGCGTGGGGCCCAGCAGCCCACTCTCTCCCAAGTCTCTCTGCTCCAACGTAGCAGACAGCAACGCGAAAGTCGCGTCTCATATCAACAGAGACGCCAGATGCGCGTGACGCAGCCGCGACGCAACGGCCGCGTTTCTGAAACCGGTGTCCAGGCTGAACACACATGACTGTCTCCCGTCGTCCACGTTGCGAGACCAGTCTCTTTAATCCCCCTCCCACAGATTTGAGGGATTATTTGACAAGGAAAAGGAGTGCCAATCAGACCACTTCTCCATGCTGCTGTCAACAGCTCATCCAGATGCTCTCTGGATGCCATTGCGAGTCAGGCGTGCACCAGCCGTCTCTAATTAGACAGCTGACCCTGATTCCCCCATCAGCCAAGAGAAGACGCTCCCACAGGAGGAGAACCTTCTCAGATGTTGAATACCCGGAGCTTACTGCAAACATGACTAGCAGAAGCAAGGAAAACAACTAATGGTCAACTCAGAGGAATCTGACTCTGAACCGGAGGGGGTGTATCAACACACTCGCACCCGGACAGGGGCCATTCCCCCAATTGACTATAATGCCTTAGCCCGCGGCATTAGAATGGGTGGTTCTCACTCCGCTATAGTGGAGTCGCAGGCTTCAAACTCTTCCGTCGAGAAGGAGGCTTCGCCTACATGGCCGACACTCCTGAGGAGACGACCAGGCGTTTAGAGCAGACGCAGAAGCACCAGATGGATATAATCGCCTCTCAACAGAGATCCATTGACTCCCTCAAGCATATGCTTGAGAAATTGCTTGAAGAAAGAGCGAGATCTCCTCCTAGACGACCGAAGGGAAAGGGAGAAAGGGAGGAAGCCCACCCTCCGAATCTTCTGACGAGACACGACGATCTACCTCGGATGTGTCCAAGCCCTCGTCGCAGGCAAGAAGCGACCAGACCCCGGGAAAGGCTCATGCTAAAGAATGAGTCAACTGGAGCAGCGCCTCGAGGCCCTTACCAACCGTAAAGGCCTCCAAGAAGCTGGAGTAGTCCGGCCCTATCCGGCCGAGTGGGACTTAGTCCCGTACCCTCCTAAGTTCAAGCTCCAACTCTCCAAGCATTCGACGGGAAGGGGTCACCCAACCAGCACATCTACTACTTCAAATCCCAGACCGGGAACGTGGTAGATAATGACGCCATCTTGGCGCGACTGTTCATCGGCACCCTGAAAGGGTTGGCTTTTGAGTGGTTATGAAGCTCCCGGAGGGTTCTATCAAGAACTGGGGGGATCTAGAGAAGCTGTTCTTGACACGCTTCTTCGAAGACGACTCCGAAGTCACAATGCCTACCCTTTTAGCTACAAAACAGCGAAAGGGAGAGTCCGTCAAGTCTTTCGTAGAAAGATTTCGGAACATGGCACTCCGATGTCCAAGCGGCATGACCCAGGCCACCCTGGTGGAAACATGTCGCCATAATCTCCAAACCTCACTCCTTGCTCAAATAGGAGTTGCTGAAAGCCGCACCTGGAAACAATTAGTCCAGCAAGGTGAACAGGCTGAGGAGATTGTCGCCCGCGTCAGAGCGGAAGAAGGCAAGCCCAGGCCAGAGAGGTCGACAAGGCGTGCACCAGACACCTCTCTCCAGACGAAGCGGAAGGATAATTTGGCGACGGAGACCAAATCTCCCACCAAACCTCAAACAGGCAGGGCAAGTGGCTCTTCAAGCCAGCCACGCCCCAACAAGCAGTATTCCTTCAAGGAGGAACACGTCGATTCGCTCTTCAAGCTACTCAACAAGAGCAATCGACTGAAGCTCCCTGAAATTAGGCGCCCGGAGGAAGTCGGCAAGACCGACAATCCCACCTACTGCTTATACCACAGGATGCTCGGTCATCCTACCAAAAGCTGCTACGTCTTTAAGGACATCCTTCAAGCTCTGATTGACGCGGAGGTATTAAAACTCCGACCGGAGCAGAAGAAGATGACGGCCAACATGACGTCGATTCTCCAGTTTGGGACACGACCCCCGACACCCGTGGGGGTGATCTCTGTCCGAAAGGAGAACTGAGGGTGGTCAACACAGACCCTCATCAGCAGCAGGAGAAAGGCTTGGTACCCGTCCCTACACCTCGAGGGAAATCATGTGGGTCCACCCTGACCTCGTCGACGAGCAACAATGGACGACTGTGACCAACAGGAAGTCCAAAGGCAAAGGGAAGGCTTCATCTTGCCATGTGATATGCGCCTCCTCTCGAGAAGCGGACACTGATGTTCCCTCGCTGACTGACTCAGAGAGGAAACAATAGTCCTGGCCGCAGAGCCCAGCCAACCTACGGCGGGGACCCGTTCAGGACAGGCATACTTGAAGCAGTACGGCGAGACAGCAGCGGCTTCTCCGCAACCAGCCGTGGAACCAGCCAAGCCCTCCTCTAAACAGCCTGGGGAGAAACAGAAAGAAACTCGGTTTTCTCGAGTTCTTGCGAAAGGTGTAACGGAAGGATCCTCGACACCTTACCGCTTCGACGTCTTGGCTCAACTAGCCAACATCCCGGCACGCATTACCTTGTATGAGCTCCTGAGGCTATCAAAGTCAACCAGAGAGGCTCTACAAGAAGCTTTGGCCAATGCTGAGGTCTTCATGACCCGTGTGCCAAGGGAGGAAGATGTAGAGGATTGCCTCCACGCCTCCCCAAATGCTCCCTGCATCACCTTCACAACAGACGACATGCAGGTTAAAGGGAAGCATGACCGACCCCTATACTTCACAGGGTATGTGGGTCATCCGAGGTGAACCGCATCCAGGTAGACCCAGGGTCCGCGCTGAGCATCATACCTCGCCGGGTTATGCAATTTCTAGGCATTCCTACCCATCGTCTGAGCCCTACCCAGACGACTATTTACGGGTTCAATGCCAACAGCTCCCGCCCAATGGGGAAGATCAAGCTCAAATGCCAGATCGGGAGCCTCAAGTCAGAAGTGACGTGTTACGTCATTGACGCGGACACTTCCTACAACCTGTGCTGGGACGACCATGGATTCACCGCAATTCCATCGTTCCCTCTACTCTCCACCAAGTCATGAAATACATTGACGAGAGTGGACAGGTCCGAACGTGATTGCCGAAAAGGCATCCGTTTAAAGGGGTTGAAAATTATTTCACGGACTCCCTCTTATATCAGGATCCGGAGGAGACTAATGAAACCCCACAACCAGAGGAGCCAGACTCTGGTAATGAAGCTGACATTGAGCCTGAGAAAGAAGAGTGCCTGTGGGAGTTGGAGCCCATTGTAAAGAGCACTAATAAGCTCGATGTTGATACCACCGACGATGCAGGCGGTTGGTATATTAATGAAGATTTAGATTTCGCGTATTTCCCTGCGTGTGAGTCTGATTCAATACCGTCGGATACTAGTACCGACGTAGATGAGGATGTCTGGTCGGTAATGATGCTTTGACATCATTGCATGTACCCATAAAATCATCCTTCGGGACGTACCAGGATAATGGAGACGCGCAAGAGTCTGTATTCATGGTTCCAGCCAGACGAAAAGGCCAAAGACCAATACTTTTGGGCGAATCGCATCTGAACCAATGCCCCACGAAGAATCGGAAGGTGAGAATGAATCCCCTCAGTTCGATCATTATGAACGAGAACGCTCAAGATGATGAAGCGCATGGGTATGATCTAACCAACAGGCCTGGGTTGAACTTCGGAAAAGGAAGAAGAACACTGCTTCGATCCTTTGTACCGAAAGGGAAAACCCTGATTACTATCATCGGACGCGCCGGGGGTTGGGCTATATATCAACTCCAGTGCCATCAGCCTCTGATTCGGAGAGACTGTCAAGCCATGACTGCTCATCAGACACGTCGTCATGGGAATCAGATGTCAGTGTCGGCAACATCTTCAAAGGGCTTTCAGTAAACATGGTTTCGACAAGCCATATGGAGGATGAAGATGAAGAAATGATCCAATCTGATACAGACCCTTGGATCAGACATTTGAATGCTCTTTGGGACATCCGCTTTGAACAGTGAGCCCCCACAGAAGACAAGGTTGTTCAAGTCAACCTAGGAGATGAAGACAATCCTAAACCCATCTTCATAAGTGACGGCCTGTCGCCTCCAGAGAAGAAGGATTTAATATCTCTTGTACAAGAGTATATAGATGTCTTCGCCTGGAATTATGAGGACATGCCTGGACTTGATCCTCAAGTGGCTATGCATCGCCTCAACATCAATCCGAACATGAAGCCTGTTAAACAACAGCAGCGACGGTTCCGTCCAGAGATAATGGAGGCAATCCAATCAGAAGTCAGGAAGCTTATTGACTCCGTCTTTATCAGGGAGGAACAGCATCCCGACTGGGTAGCCAACATCGTCCCCGTCGCCAAGAAGAACGGGAAGATCCGGATCTGCATCGACTTCCGTGATCTAAACGAGGCCTGCCCCAAAGACGAATCCCATTGCCAATCACAGATGTCATGATTGACAATACTTGTGGATTCGAGCGAATGTCCTTTATGGACGGGTTCTCAGGATATAATCAAATCAGATGTATCCCGATGACGAAAAGCACACCTCCTTCAGGACACCTCTAGGGGTATATTGCTACACCGTCATGCCCTTCGGTCTGAAAAATGCGGGGGCAACTACCAAAGGCCATGAATGCCATTTTCCATCGACAGATACGCAAAACGGTGGAATGTTATGTCGACGACATCGCGGTGAAAAGCCGCACTAAAGGTGATCACATAGCAGACCTGAGGGTGGTCTTCGACATCATGCGGGCTCATCAATTGAAGATGAACCCCACCAAGTCCTTCCTGGGGGTAGCCAGTGGCAAATTCCTAGGTTTGTTGTGACTTCCACAGGAATCCATTTGGATCCGGAGAAAGTCCGTGCTATCCAAGAGATGCAACCCCCCAGAAGCCTCAAGGAGCTCAGAGGATTACAAGGACGATTGGCATACATCCGCAGATTCATTTCAAATCTCTCCGGGAGATGCCAAACCCTTCGCTAAGCTGATGAAGAAGGGCGTTTCGTTCATTTGGGACGACGCTTGCCAGCAAGCATTTGAGGAGATCAAGCACTACCTCACCCAACCACCAGTCCTGGCGGCTCGGTATCCGGAAAGCCTTTCCTGGTGTACGTCCGATCAATGGATCATTCTTTGGGAGCTCTACGCTCAGAATGATGACCAGGGGCGAGAACAAGCAATCTACTACCTAAGTAGAACGATGATCGGAGCCGAACATCGGTACAACCGATCGAGAAGGAATGTTTGGCACTGGTGTTCGCTATTCAGAAAATGCGACACTATCTGGCGGGCCAAACCATAAATGTCATATCCAAAGTCAACCCCTGAGGTTACTTATGACAAAGCCTTCTTCACTAAATGGCCGGCTGGCAAAATGGGCCATATTGCTATCACAATATGAGATGCATTTCTGCCACAAAAGGCTATTAAGGGACAAGCGTGGCGGACTTCTTAGCTGAACACCCAGATCCCAGGGCAGCCAAACTCTACGAGGATCTCCAGACGAGGTCGCCGAAGCCTTGCCTGACCCAGACATTGTTCGAAGGACAAGTATGGCAACTTTTCTTCGAGGTGCATCAAGAAAAAGCCCTAAGGGACACACAGTAGCGGGGGTAGGAGTGGTACTCGTCTCCCCACAAAATTACGTGATTCCCGAGCTATCTCGTTAACCGAGCCCTGTTCCAACAATGTGGCGGAATACAACGCTCTTTTGATTGGGATGCAATTTGCCGATGAGATTGGCCGTTAAAAATCTCGAGGCATACGGTGATTCTAAACTTCATCAGCCAAGTTCGCGGAGAGTATGAGGTCAGGCATGAAGATCTAGTACCCTACTACAACGCGACAATCCAATGGCCGAGAGGTTTTCAAACTTCTACATCGACCATGTACCGCGCAAGCAAAATGCGCATGCAGATGCACTTGCATCCCTTGCTGCTCCTTAGCTCTTCCAGCTGGAGCAATGGAGAAGGTATTCGTCTATAGCCACGACCTATACTGCCCAAAAAGTCCCCTCGGAGACTACCAGAGGTCAAGGAAGATGTCGCCGGTAAGGAAACACTTGAAGTGTCGACCGAGATCAGAGCTTAAAGACTGGCGATTCCCCTACATTGATTTTGTCTTATACGGCATCTTGCCCGAAGACACCAGGGGGCGGCTGCCATCCGAAGAAAAGCCTCCAAATTCTACTACAATGCGATTTCGCGAACATTGTATCGTAGATCGCATGATGGATCTGCTCCGGTGCCTCTCATCAAAAGAAGCCCACGAAGTGTTGAAAGAAGCCCACGATGGTACGTGTGGAGCTCATCAACTGGCCCGAAGCTGGCAAACCGACTCCAAAGATTGGGTTACTACTGGCCCAAGATGGTTTGCCGATGCTGTTGCCTATGCCAAAAGATGTCACGCCTGTCAAATACATGGCGACTTCATCCATCAAGCACCAGGATACCTCCACTCTACGACCTCTACCTGGCCGTTCGAAATGTGGGGGATGGACGTGGTTGGTCCTATCAGCCCACATCATCAAAGGGACATCGGTTATCCTAGCGATAACCGATTACTTCTCAAAGTGGGCGAAGCTATCCTTTGAAAGAGGTGAAATCTTCTAACGTGATCAAGTTCGTGAAAACATCACGTTATTTACCGCTTTGGTGTGCCTCGCGGATTGTCCATGACAATGGACCCAGTCATCAGCAGGCTTTTCAGAGATTCTGCGCCAAGTTCAGAATCCAGAGTGTGTCATCAACGCATACTATCCGCCCGCTAACGGCCTCGCAGAAAGCTTTCAATAAGACTATTGGCAAGCTTCTCAAGAAATTGTCTCGAAAAGTCAACGAGACTGGGACGATAAGTTGGGCGAATGCGTATGGGCCTATCGCACGACTGTGCGACCCCAACTAAAGCCACGCCATTTTCCCTTGGTGTACGGATGCGAAGCCGTCCTTCCACTGGAAATCCAAATT
>JAVJIF010021144.1:0-80808 GCA_038442645.1 Agave tequilana
TGAGTGGCGGAGGGAATGTTGCATTAGTTTCAAATGAAAAAACCGACGACAACTGAGAAACAAAATATTTTCAACAAGAAAAACCAGTCTCTCAGTCTCAACCTTCAGCTCAGAGCAGCCCATCAAACACATTAAGAATTCTCAATGATATTAAAAAAAAAAAAATGGAGAAGATAGAGCAAGCTTCACTTGAAATTTAACATAAATCCAAAAGACTAGAAACAAATTCATCTTGACAGTGTAACATGCTTCATTTGCTGTCAAAATAAAATTTTCATAATCATGTGCTTCAAATATCATCACAGCAGGGTTTCAACCTCTCTCTCTTCCTAAAGAAAATTAAAAACAGTCCTTAATCCAATGTAATTCCTTGCAAAAACAATACAACAGATCTCTCAGTTGTCTCAAAGGAAAAAAAACACAAGATTAAAATAAGAAACAAAATTGTGAAACAGAGAGATTGATTGTTAGACAATAAAAAAAAATCCAAGAAATTCTTGGTCATTCCTGCTCCGCAGGTTTCAAGTCTGCTGAGTATTTTGTATAAATCCCACATGATAGCGGAGAACAGCAAAATGAGACTCTTGGATTACTGTGTGTGTGTGTTTGGTCTCCAAACCTTTGCTTTTTCTTTAAATGCAAGTGAAGAGAGAACATTTTTTTATATTTAGTTTTCTTCAAAATTCTGGATAAGAGGGCATACATCTGAGCTTTTCTGTTTCTATTCTGTCTCTGTTGAGTTCAGATAACCATAGCCTCCTAACAAACCTCAAGCTGAGACCAGCATCTAGATTTAATAGAATTCTCTTCCTAACATCAGATAATTTCCTGAGAAAATGGTGCTCTGCTCTGGTTCACTGCTATAGAAGAGTGGCCACTAGAGAATGAACATTGAGTCAATATTATACCAACAGTTTAAGCAATAAGATATTGTACTACTCCATACTCTGCTAAATTTTTAACCTTGTGTGATAAAATTTCAAAAGTGAGAATGCTCAAGATGCAAAAACAAATCATGTCCCGGTCCCCACCCCAAATTGGATTTCCCAGTTAAAACAGCTGCAAAGTTTCAAGACAACAGATAATAAAGATCTCAACTGACAAATCTTATTACCTGAAACTTCAAGCAAGCTACATTTGTAGAGTTATTTCTGAAATAAACAGCATCGAAGTGGCATGCAAAATGTACAGCAGAAAAAGATCAATACCACAAATGTAAAGTCACAAACATACGAACTATTTACTGCATCTTCCAGTGAACGGAAGAAAGCGTTCTGATTGCAATCTATCGGCAGCCTGAAGCATTTAGTATCACACACGTTACTGTCATGAACGCTCCAAGGCCTTGAACGTCTCAAGCAAGTGAACCTAGACATCCTGAACCAGGAGAGAGCATGCTAGCAGAACAAAGCATTTCTCAAAATGGATTAAAACGGAATCCTTTCTGCAGCTCATATTCCTGCATCACAGATGCGGCTCTGTCTGGCGCCTTCAGATGGCTGGCTGATGGCCGCAGCTTAATTTTCGGACCTCTTCTTGTTTTAGACTTTGTATTGCACCTGATGGAGTCTGCTTGATCTGATAATTTACAAATACTTGCCCATGTAAATCCATATATATTAGAACTGGTATCGCAAAGTGACAGAATGATTCCATATCGAATATCTAGAAAACATTAAGCAGATTACAGAAATAAATCAAGCTTCAAGTAAACAGACGGTAAAAAGAGCAGCTGTGATGTTAAAAAGAATAATATATAAGTTGACAAAGGGTCACCCTCTTGCTAAGGAACATTTACAGAAGAAACTTTTCACTACCACAAGTCCTTACAACATGCATTCATCTGTATAAACAATGGGGAAGAGAACTATACAGTAGGTTGGTACAGCAGTTTTCTCACTCTCCAAGGAATTCGTACATTTCACTTGAGTTAAATACAGAATGAAATACAATGGGAATCTTCTTACATGGGGAATTAGAAGTGGTAGCGCACAACAGCTCTAGGTTTGCTTGAGCAGGGAAATGGATGAGTAACATCAATGCTTTGTTATGTTAAAGGCTTGCCACTTCCTCCTGGTTTTGCTCTTCAGTATACAAGGCCTGGGAAGATAAACGAGAACTTAACACGGTGAAATCAAATAAATACGCAGGAAAAGGAAACACAAGATGGAGCCAATGCCATAGCTTTTGCACAAGAGAATTTTTAATAATTATCTGCTAGGGCATAATGGAAACCTTTTGGAGTTGGTCATGAACTCTCAGAGCTTCAAGAATGCTATCAACCCACCTGCCAACATAATAAAAGGATGGTCAGAGAAACTAATCAGTAAACACCTGTGGTTCTTTCTACTGTTTCTACTTTTGAGGTCTATATGAAATGATTTAGGTTTACACCCCTCAGTTTTGAGATTGAAAAGAGGAAACTAAATTGGTATTATAGATGCAGTTTATCTGGCTAGCCAAGTTTATCATATTTCATTCAGGCATCTAGATATCCAACATATCCAGTTTTTAAACAACTCAAGTTGTTCTAGAAACCCAATTAGGCCCCTGCCAAGTGATTCACCATGAATCATTCACAATGTACACTTTGACTTTACAGTCAAAAGTGCTCCTTAAATCCACAACTTGAAAAATATGATAAAAGTCGAGAAAATAAGTTATTTGAAAACGTTAATACATAAAGAAAGGACTGCTCATCAAGGGAGGAGCTACATGGTGTTCAGCGCCCACCCCCCCCCCCCCCCCCCCCCCCCCCCCCAACACACAACACAAAAAAAAAAAAACAAAAAAAAACCCAGGCCCGCCTTAATCTACAAAAACTTCCTGTCCACTTCTGTATAATCTCATTGTTGTTTTAACTCCAGAAATGATTTTAAACCTATAATGAACTAATTCTATATAGTTCCCACTTTCAACCTTGCTTCGTCACATAAAGGGATGGTCGCTTGGACATAGAATCCATTTTGGGGAAAGTATGTCAATCTTGCTATTCAAGCTCTTGGTGCCTTGGATGAATGATAGACTTCACCTTTTTTTCTTCCACCACGTAGCCTTGAGGTTGCTCAACATACCCCTCTTCTTCTAACTCTCCGTTTAGGAAAGCTGGTTTCACATCAAGACATGCGACTCCAAATGGGCAGCGAGTGCAAACATTCTTATTGTTGTCTCCATGTGAGCAACTAGGGCGAGGGTTTCATTGAAGTTAACTCCAAGCTGTTGAGAGTAGCCTTTTGCTACCGATATTTGTATCTTTGGATAATGCCTTCTTACTACTTGGTCTTATAGACCCATTTTAGCCCTATTAAAGTCCCTACACTACACCAAAATTCAAAATTTATGGTGAGTCGCACACCCTTTGAATGAAGCGCCCTTTGTACAGCTTGAAACCTGGGCTATAGCAACAATGACATTTTCTTTGGTTTAATCCGCTTTTTAAATGCACGCTCAATGAAAATTTAACGTGGGTTGCTCTGATAACATATTAAAGTCCCTATCAGTGCACCAAAACTGGAGTTGTGGTGAGAGCTGAGGGTAATAGCTTATAATCTAACAAGCCGAGCACATCTTTTCCTTCTGGAAGATCAAAAATTCCCTAATACATTTCTTTTAGATGGTAGCAATTTCTTTGTCCATGTGTACTGGTCAAAATTTGACCCGCATCAAGATGATGACACGTGTCTAAGCTACCAAGTGCTTTCCCCGAGAAATCCACAACTCCTGGCCTTCCGGAGCTACCTTCCATCCTGAAGATATTCCTGATCCGGAACCACATGTCACCACTCCGAGACCTTACCACTCTGGAACCTTCCACAATCCGAAGTCTTCAACTCAAGTCAAAAGCTCAAACGGCAGTCCGCCGAGATCTCCGCCTACCGTTACGCCGCTCCATCCTCCCCCACGTTGAAGATGTGTAATGCCCTCATATTAGAGAGGGTGATTATACATGGCAACGGATTTTCCGGCACGCCACCTAGCCAATCACAGAGGTGATCGCGGCCGTTGCGAAAGAACGAGCACGTGCAGATCGTGTCGTTACGACAGTCCACCAATTTCGCCTCCACTCCAGCATCCACAACAGATACATATGACCTTTCTTCTACTAGGAGATGTTCTCACACCACGCCACCACACCGAGCAGTTCTCTTCTAGTGTACCAACTCACACCGCAATTATCCTCTGCACGGTTTTTTCTCCCACCACACCGGCAGTTATCCTCTGTAAGTCATTTCTACCACGCCTGCAGTTGTCCTCTGCGCGGCACCTCTTGTCATCTACCAATCTTTCCTTTTAATTCCATCTACAGATTCTCACGTCCGAGGGTCATAGGCCAGCACCACACAGGTGCTCCTAACATGAAATGTGTATTTTTTCGTGTGTGCTCTGACAGGTACCATCCAGAGAGTACCCAAATTGCTTGTGGTGGGTCCAACGTTTTTATCCACCACAAACTATTGCTTTCGTCGAGATCTCCCTCCAATTCAACCCAAAATCTTCCTCAAAAAAGCCTCTTCCATAGCGCCGATGGCCCGAGAAAACAAACCATCACCCACAATGGTGTCCATCAAAGGGCAAGACCAACAGTGTCGTCGAGGCACGATCCCCTCGCCTACCATCGATTGACATCACGCCACTGAGAACATGGCTCCTCACCTCGACTGACGACCCGGTATGAAGGCCAAATTCTCGGCGATATGAAAGAGAAGATGAAAGAGCAACAGCTTCGATCTTCAGATCGCGATCGAGAGCAGGTCTGATGAAGAATCGAACAGCTAGTATTTATTCAAATTTTGAATTTAGATTTGAAAAAGATTTGGTTTGATTTGAATCTAGATTTGTTTATATTTGATAAGATTTGATGTTATCAATAATTGCACATATAGTACACATTTTGTAGTTTATACATAACCATGTAATGACTCTAATGAGGAGATTATTATTATTATGAAAATTTTGATAAGCTATTTGCTTTGGTATTGGTTCGGATCCCATAAATTAAATCATAGGTAGTGAAATCAAGATTCGGGTTGCAATTTCAATTCCATCAAAATCCCACCACAAACCCTAAATTCCCCTCCATCCCACATCAATTTGGTATCAGAGCCAAATTTCCATAAAAAAGAGTGAATTTTTTTATTGTTCTGTTGTAGTGGGAGATTTTCCGACACAATTGATCGAGCGATCAATTTCGCATCATGGGGAATAAGGGTAAATCAGAGAAATGTGAACAAAAAAAGTGAAGACACAGGATCTTATGTGAAAACCCAATTTGGGAAAAACCGCGTAAGAGAGAATTCAGTATTTTTAAGAAGTACAGTGAACTCAGCAGAGCTAATACTATGTTTACAATCTCTGATTTTGATACAGTTTTGTTTGAAGTGGCTTCAAATGGATTGTCTCTTTAGGCTTCTTTTGGTCTTTTTCTGAATCCTCTTCAAGGTCCAGCTCTCAGTGTATAAATACTCTGAGGGGTTGTTTGGATTCAAGTGAACGAAAGTGAGGAAGTGGGAAAGTGTCACTCCCCACTTCCGCTGTCCATCCAAACACCGCAAAAGAAAAATGAGAAAACCCCTTTTTCTTTCACTTTCCCTTTTACACAACTATGTCCTCACTTCATGGTGCTACAATTAATTTTGTGGTCATGTAAATCTCATTTGTAATAAATTATAGCTCAAAAAAATTAATTTTGTGGCCATGTAATCTCACTTGCATTATAATTACAGTCCAATTTTTTCATAATTAATTTTTATTTTAATATTGTTTTACGGTCAACTTTGTGGTCAACTTTTTCACTTCTATTTCCACATCACTAACCAAATACTAGAAAACACAATACATTTTTTCAGTTCGACTTCCCAACTACCAACCAAATACAGAGAAAGATACACACAAATTCTCATTTCCAAAAGGAAAAAAAAACCACTTCCTCACTTCCGCCCACTTGAATTCAAACAGCCCATGAGATTCGTAATTTGTGCTGCGGATCGTGCGAATTTCCATAACTGCACGATTAGCGCGTTGGGATTTCTTCATAACAACTCGGATTATGCCCTTGATGAAACGGGGAATCTGAAAGCACTGAAATGCGGTGGGAGATTTTCTGGCACAATTGACTGAGCAGTCAATGTCGCATCGCGGGAAATAAGGGTAAATGCAGAGAAATGTGAGCAGAGAAATGTGAACAGAGAAAAGTGTAGACACAGGATTTTACGTGAAAAATCAAATTTGAGAAAAACCACGGGAGGAGGGTGAGTATTCACTATTTTCAAGATGTTACAGTGAACTCAGCAGAGCTAATACTCTGTTTATAATCTCTAGTTTTGATACAATTTTTATTTCAAGTGGCTTCGAATAGATTCTCTTTAGGTTTCTCTTGGCCTTTTTTGGGATCCTCTTCTAGGTCCAGCTCTCAGTGTATAAATACACTGAGAGTCGTAATTGGCGGTGCAGATCGTGCGGATTTCCACAACTGTACGATTAGCACGTTAGGATTTCTTCGTAACAACTTGGGTTACGCCCTTGATTGATGAGAGAGATTTCTGCTTCCTTTTGTAACTGTTCACATTGGAGTAAATGTCATTGCAACGTTCAAAACGTGAGATGACCTGGCGACGTAACTGATTCCGTGACTTGAGGAAATCCTGCTTGCTGAGTTGAAGTGGTTGATGTAGTTGCCTTAACTCGGATTGGGAAGAATCGATCTTAGGAATTGTCCTCGAGGTGGCAGTGAAGTCCTCACAAGTAGTAATGACCTCGGGAACGGCTGAGCAGTGCTCGGGACTGTGCTCGAAATATAGGAGACCTCAGGGCGATGGAATCCTCGGAGGGAGTGTCCACAAGAACTATTGGACGGCGCCTCGAGAAGATGCTTTGCTGGCAGGTCTTGTTGTCTGTCTCGAGAGATTCTGACAAGATGTGACACGTATCACGATCTTGATGTAGGTCAAAATCTGATCATTATATCTGTGAACAGTAACCCACTAGTTATTGTTCACCTTTCCCACTTTCGTCTCCCCCAAAAAACAAACTTTACTGTTGCATGAACAATAAGCACAGTTCATGCGACACTGTTCACGAGGTACTGTTCAAGTGACATTGTTCATCGTGAGCTGAAAATTTTGACTAAGCCAACCCAGTCCAGCAGCAACGCACAGTAGTCCAGAGGCCATTTCTCGCCCGTTCAGAGTCCGATTCATGTTCCGTTTGAAGTGTTGGATGCATGACCAAGCTCCTGAGATACTGGGAAAAGTTTGCGGCAATTGGACATCAGATGTGACTTCTACAAGCCTCTGTTTGGTATCGGTACTGTTCCTGCAACAGAAGATCAACATTTCAGACCCTATTTCCAGCTTGATTTGAGTCCAGCTCAAGCCGCTGAGATTCTTGAGTAACCTCTGATCCTTATGCACTAAATTTTATTCATGGAGTTTTACTTTTATGGTAAATATATACATAATGAGGGTGATGAAAATGAAGTTGAACGGGATAAGCATGCGGCTCTCCCATATTTTCGAGGTTCTACTGATTATATTGGGTATGAGAAGTGGGAAAATAATCTTGAAGAACTTTTTAGTTATTTTGTTCTGACATCTGAGCAGAAGTACCACTATGCCTAAATGAAGCTGGTTGCATAGGATTATCGGTGGTGAAAAGACGATTATATCAACGATGAGTGTTGATTTGTCTTACAAAATCATCTTCGTATTTTGTATGCTCACACCTTTTTTATGTATCTGAGGTAGACTGCGAAGAGCTAATGTTGAGTATGAACCAGAGCTCGAGAAGCCACAATTTAACGACCTAGTCACTGAATGTAAGGAGATCCTAGCTAACGTGAGGAAACTCTTAGCAAGCTATGTTGCAAAGGTTGATTCAGATCCAGAGCCTACAGTCCTTATCGAGCCAGACATTGTTGATAAGCTAGAGTCAAAAATTGTTAATAAGCCAGACCCGACCCAGAATTTGTTAATAAGCCAGCCAAAGCCAGAAGCATGGTTCACAGTCGCGGTCTCGGCCGCCAACTCGGCGGCACTGAGACGGATCGGTCTCGGTAACTCGGATCAGTATCGGGCGATACGCGCAAAACGCTACATAGAAAGCTAAAAAAATTCTGAAAAAATCATGATAAATCTTAAAAAAATGTAGACATCCACATTCATGTATCACATATCCAAAATATATCACCTAGCACACTAAACATAAAGCGAAAGTATAAATACACGCGTCGTCGGTAGAAGCATATCAAAATACATGCACAATATAGTAAATTGAACAAACTACATTCATAAATACATGCTAATATAGTTATTTCCACATTGAATTACGATGAGGCACAAAATTATTATCATAATGCCGAATCGACCGAGTCAATTTCGATTCTCGGCCTAGTCAGTCTCCTCTGAGTTGAGTCGACCGACTCGTGACTTGGACTCGTCTCGGAGTGGGCCGAGACGGATACGACTCGGCCGACTCGTCTCCGACTCGGCCGAGTCTTTGAACCATGGCCAGAAGTTATTGCTGAGTTGGTGCCACTACAAGAAGAGATAACCTCACGGCCCACAGAAGTTGAAGAGTTTCCCATTGATACTCTTGTAGAACTTTTCAGTCAACCTATCATAGAACTAGTGTCATCTTTGTCAGCTATACCTTTGAGATCATCTGATGTCTATGACCCATTGCAGATCTTTCTACAAGAGACAGGATCACAGGGGCCGTTTGTTTCGCGTAAAACTCCGTAATTCGTAAATGACTTACTACCCAGTTACAATTACGGCGTTTGTTTGGATCGTAATTCGTAAAAGACTTACGTAACTCAACTAACACTCACTTGCAACCCAGTTACCACTCACTTACAGCCCAGTTACAGTTAATTTTGTGGTCATACAAATTTGTATTATTTTTTTATATTAATATTAAAAAATTTAATATTTAACTTTTTTAATATTTATTTGCAGTATTAAAACTTTTAAAATCATCAAATAGTTAATTTTGTGGTCAACTTTTTCACTTACGACTTATACATTACTACAACCAAACACCGTAAAGTACAATACACTTTCCCACTTTACAATTGTATATTACCAACCAAACACCGTAAAATTTACATACATGTAACTCATTTACAATTCTAAAAGACTTTACCAATTACAACTACGAATTACGGTCAGTTACGGCAACCAAACAGACCCACAGTAGACCAGTTTATTCACGGTGCAAAGTGCAGTCCGTTCAGTGTCTATCATAGATAATTTGCATCTGTCTGCTACCTGTGCATTGCTCGAGTTGCCATTTTTTAAAGCAGATGTGTCACGAAAGCCAGTTCCACCCCTACCACTTTGGTTCAGTCATAACGCATCAGTTTGATTCCCCGACCACCACCTTGGCCTATTGAGGATTTGTGATATGGTTCAACCCGGTTGTGCTTGCCTTACTAATTATCAGTACATTCACCGGAGATGAATGTTTTCAAGCAGGGAAAATGATGGAGAATTGAACAACTAATATTTATTCAGATTTAAATTTAGATTTGAAGAAGATTTAGTTTGATTTGGTTTAATTTAGGATTGATTTGAATCTAGATATGGTTAGATTTGGTGAAATTTGATGTTATCAACAATTGCACGTATAGTGCACGTTTTGTAGGCTATATATAGCCATGTAGCTACTCTTATGAGGAGATTATTATTATTATGAAAATTTTGACAAGCTATTTGCTTTGGCATTGATTTAGATCCCCATGGATTGAATCATAGGCGATGAATCCAAAATCCGGGTTACGATCCCAATCCATGATAATATCTCTTCCCCAATTCCACCAAAATCCCATCACAAACCCTAAATCCCTCTCCGTCCCACATCAAGGTCACCCACGATCACGAGTATGCTGTCCGCGGGCAAGAGGCATTGAAGCATCACAACGACCAACTCCAGGCGCAGATCGTCGCGCTCCAAAGAGTCCAGGAATAGAGCAGCAAAAAGCAAGCTTAGAATCGGAGAAACTCAAACCGATAGGCCCATCACAAATCTGAGGCAGCCTAGACCGACGTCCTCTTGCATGAAGATTACTCCGACAACAAGGCTGATTCGCCTCATTTCCTAACAGAAGCTTATCACTGCCAGACTCGGAGAAGAATCGAAGAATCTCCCAACATTCGAGCCCTCGATGAGTTGATCCAAATAAGGATTGAGGAGGTAAAGCTACAACTCCAAAGTGGACTGAAGCAAGCCGCTGAGAGTCTCCGACTCCCCTCTATCCGAAGAGATCTTGGAGTGAAATTTATGAGGAAGTTCGCAACTCCGACCTTCGACTACTACTCCGGAACCAGTGACCCGGCTCAACACATCAGGCACTTCCGAGACAAGATGGTGGTCCACTCGCGCAACGATCTGCTCTTGTGCCTATCCTTTCCGTCCAGCTTGAAAAGCGTGGCCTCGGATTGGTTCTACTCCCTGCCACCACATTCTCTCTACGACTTCGAGGTAACCGAAGTATTTCTCACCCAGTACGCCTCTCGTTGGGATGCCAAGAAGACCAACCACCACCTCTTCACCGTCAAAATAAGGCCGGGCGACAGCCTCAAGTCCTATCGGCTACTTCTAGAGCCAGTAGGCTAAAGTTTCCAGTTGCGATGAAGATGTCTCTGCACTCACATTCATCAGCAGGATGCAGGTTTCTCACTCCCTGTACAACATCTATTGAAGCATGATGTCACTCGGATGAGCGAGGTTCTATCCCAAACTCAGTCCTACATCCAGTTGGAGGAAGCGACGAAGAGCTCCGCCAACTACTCCGCTAAACGTGGAGACGACGGAGAAAAGCTAAAGCCGTAATATGAAGTTATTACCGAAACCAGGAAACCGAATCGAGGGCAACCAGTCCACAAGAGAGGCGCTTTTGGTTCTTTCATCGAGTCTGCTTCAAACCTTCAAACTAACAGAGCACTTCACTCCACTTAGGCTCCCCTTCAACGAGATCTTCAACGCCATCAAGGACCAACCATGGGTCAAGCACCCGAGACCAATCCGGTATGATTCTACACTTTTTGAAGCAAAAGAGTATTGTTCCTACCACGACAGTAAAAGGCAAAAGGTTGTCCACTAGTATTGTTCCTACCACGACAGTAAAAGGCAAAAGGTTATCCACTACTGGAGCCTCTGAAAATATCTGAAAGAGCTCGTCTGTCAGACTTTCCTCAAAGAGTACGTCCTTATCCCTCAAGCAGCCTCTAGATCAGGACAGTCAACGCTCTGTCGTCTGCCCAACCGCAACACATGATCACTCAATACAAAGCGATTGAGTGATCCTGCATCTCCAATAAAAACAGGACGATACCTCCATTCATGATGCCCCCAGTATTTTGATGATTTTCAATGTATTTTATTTCAGTTATCGAATAAAATTATTTTTTGCCCCTAACTATCGCAATCCTACCAAGTTCGCCGCTCCACTGCGATTTTCCTCACTTGGAGACGACTGCGAACCCAACTCCGTTGTGGGATTCCCCCACTCTTCATCTAAACTTGCACGCCCCGTTGATAGGATTTTCCCCACTCAGAGACGTCAACGCAGGCACCAGCCTACGGGCTTCCTCTTGATTAGCCTATGGGCAGTTGAAACCCCCGCTGTGGGATTTTCCCCACTCGGAGTCCTTCCTCCATTGCTGGGATTCCCCCACAGTCCAACCAAAACTTGCACGTCTCGTTGATGGGATTTCCCCCACTCGGAGACGGCAACATAGGCACCAGCCTACAGGCTCCCTCTCAATTGGCCTACAGCAATTAAAATCCTCCGCTGTGGGATTTCCCCCACTCGGAGTCCTTCCTCCACAGTTGGGATCCCACAGTCCAACCAAAACTTGCACGTCTCGTTAATAGGATTTCCCCCATTCTAGGTTAGCCTACGGGTAGTCAAAACCTTTCGTTGTGAGATTTCTCCCACTCAGAGTCCCTCCTTCACTGATGGAATTTCCCCTACTCAAGAGTACAACCAAAGTTCGGTGCTCTGCTGATGGAATTTCTCCCACTCAGAGACGAGTGCGAATCTAACTCCGCTGCTGGGATTCCCCCACTCGGAGGCCAAAAGTTTGCACGTATCGTCCCCTACTCAAAAATAACAGCGTAAACTCTTCAAACCACTCCATATCCAACCAACCATACCAAAGATAAAGATCAACACTCTGAAGAGGCATGGTCATATCAATTCTAAAAGCCAATGAAATACAACAGATCCAGGTCCAGACGCTCCAATCATTTCCGCTAGTCCCGCCTCACCTCCAAACTCAGAGGACACACTCGGAGTCACATGAGAACATCTACTGGAAGACACCACCCTATTGCTCGCGCCACCATCCAAAGATCCCGACTTCGGTGAAGAGAAGATCAAGAGGCTAATATCATAAAAGATGTTTCAACCTGAAGCACCTCCTTTCCACTCCCCACGACTCCAAGGCAGCCAAACCGACGCGCAGTCCCCCTCGTGTTGCGAGAAGGACAAAGACTCGCAGGAAGCCCTCCGGAAGAGCAGCGGTGGTGTCCGACAAGACAGGCTCCGGCAAGACATGCAAGACACTGATGAAATCACGTCTACACCCTAGTACCGCCGCCTAGAGGAAGTACCACAATCAAATGGAGAAAATCCTGGCCACCAGTAGAGGGACTCCAGCCCACTAAGGGAAAAGCTAGCATCTCTCGATTTGGGTAAACTGAAACCCCATCTGTCCATCCTGTACATCCCCTCCGGCAACGATACCCTGCCACAGTGACTAATGCCCCGTAACAACCCCTTCACGATGACTAATGTGACGCATCTTTCAGACTCCTAGAAAAGAGAGCATGATCACCATTTTCCCATCCTCCCTCTCCTTTTTCTTCCTCATCTGATGAAAAAAAAGAGGACATGATGACGTAGGAAGGAAAGAAGTTAGGGTTTTGAAACAAAGTTTTTTTGAAGACAAAGAAGATTTTCTCCCACAGATCTCTCTCTATTTATAGATGGATGAGAAGCCAAATTGCCCTCAATTCAAATTTTCAATCCCTAAAAAGTCAGTCCACAATCTCGAGATTTTTGGTCAACAGTAACTGCAAAAGATTAACCATCATCGTCAAACCAAAAACCTACAATCCCAGTGATAATGACGCCAAAATTCGAGGAAACGCAGGACACAATCTTTTGAGAGATCCAGCCTTCGGATGTGACAACTGACAACCAGTTGTGCAACCCACAATTAATTCCAGAAGATCCACAGTGATCCAAATAGATTCGTCACCCACTCCTCTGTCCGCAAGTGTCATAATGAGTTTTAAGGCATTGGTAATCCATCCGAGTATCTTCGCTTCCCGACTTCCTTTCCACAGACTCCGACAAGTGGAGCGGGGGTAAATTTGACCCGCATCAAGATGATAACACGTGTCCAAGCTACCATGTGCTTCCTCCAAGAAATCCACAACTCCCAAAGTCCTCCGGAGATTGTCATTCATGGCCTTCCCAAAGCTGCCCTTCGTCACGAAGATATTCCCGATCCGAAACCGCATGTCTCCACTCTGAAACCTACCACTCCGGAACCTTCCATAGTCTGAAGTTTTCAACTACGAGTTAGAAGCTCCAAACGGCAGTCCGCCAAGATACGCCTACCATTACGCCGCGCTATCCTCCCCACGTTGAAGACGTGTAACACTCCTATATTAAAGCGGACAATTATACATGGCAACGGATATTCTGGCATAACACCCCAGTCAATCACGGAGGTTGATCGCTACCGTTGCGAAGGATCCAGCACGTGCAGATCGTGCAATTACCACAGTCCACCAATTCCACCTCCATTCCAACATCTATGATAGGTATATATGACATTTCTTCTCCTAGGATAAGGGGGTTGCTTCCCTAATCCTCACAACGCACACACCACATCACCACACTAAACAGTTCTCCTCTGCTAGTGTACCAACACGCGCGCAGTTGTCCTCTGCGTAGTCCTTTCTCTCACCACATCGACAGTTATCCTCTGCCAGTCATTCCTACCATATCCGCAGTTGTCCTGTGCGTCTCACCTCCATTCACTACCCTGACAATTGTTCTTTGCTGGTTTTTTTCTTTCCATTCTACCTACTGATTCTCACGCCTGAGGGTTTTAAGCGGCATCACATCGACCCTCCTAACCTGAAAGGTTTCTTTTCCTGTGTGTGCTCTGACATATGCCATCTGGGGAGTGTCCAAATTGCTTGTGGTGGGTTCAATCTACGGTAAGCCAGTTTTTATCAACCACACCATGATTTCTTCCCACGAATAAATTATAATCACAAGAAAAGGATGCCATATCACATGATTCATAGATACTTATTCAAATGCGTACCTTCCTCAGTGGATTTTGAATATGAAAATCACTTTGATCGTGCATTATTGTGCTTTGTCAGGATTGGGAGAATCTTGAGCTTTTTGGAGGTGCTTCAAATTTAGCAAGCTCCAATACTTCAGATGATTGAGAAAAACTTCCTCCTAACTCCATGATGCTATCTCGTCAAAGATCATGTTCCTCGAAATCACTAGCTGATTCGTTTTAGCATTGAGGAGTTGATATTCTTTAAACTCGTCATTGGAGCCTATGAAGATGTACTTCTCGCATTTCTCATCCAACTTTTCTCTTTGATGTGCTCGAGTGTAATCATATGCTATGAATAAAATACCTCAAAATGGTGTACCTGCCATTGCCTCTCTACTCTGGGTATTAAACCGCCTCCTGGTAAGATCTGAGCTCATGAGCAATATGTATGGTGGCAAGAAAAGCCTGAGACTGTGTTGAATAGAATATGGTGCTAGCAAAATCAACTGGTCAAAAGAACCAGTACAACCAGGGGTAAGACGAGTAGATGGCTTATGGGGGCGCTTTGAGCGACAAAGAGGTGGTGGAGGTGGTGGTGGTGGTGGAAGGGGTGGTGATGGCGACAACGTAGTAACTAGTGGATCATCGTGGTCTAGAGTCAGAGTCAATATAGTAGCAGCAAAGACTGTACCAGAATGATCAGTTGGAGGAATAGATACAGTAGAAGCTAATGGATCGGACTAATAAGAACTCTAGAGGACTCAACAGATGGTTTATCAGGTGGTGACATAAAGTGAACATCCTAGGATGAAGAAAAATAAGACGAGTCCTCAACGAAGGAGACATGATAGGATATAAGAAGGCGTGCCAAGGGATCATAGCAGCGATAACCCTTATGCTCGGAACTGATGTCGAGTAAGACACACTTAGCTGATCGGGCAGATAGCTTGGTGCACTCAGTCGGGGGAAGGACATAGCAGGTACACCCAAACGTGTAGAGCATGCTATATTCGGGAAGAGCAGAGTAGAGACGCTCATGAGCTGACTTGCCAGCCAAGACAGATGATTGGGTGATGTTAATAAGATTGACAGAGGTGAGAACTTCTGCTCATAAACAGCGAGGAACAAAAGAGGATATCAGCATAGCACGAGTAGTCTCAAGTATGTGACGGTCTTTCGCTCAGCTACCCCCATTTTGTTCATATGTGTATAGGCAGGACTGCTAGAAGAGGGTACCATGAGACTATACGACAGATCTCATCGTAATGGAGATATACTCACGAGCATAATTAACGCAAAATGTCGTAATCTTCGCATTGAACTGAGTATGAATCATAGCAGTGAAATTTTGATATATAGTAGGAATCTCATATCGCTGACGCATAAGATACACTCAAAAAAACCTTGTGAAATCATCAACAAAGCTAACATAATATAAATATCCAGATCTAAATGGAATTGAAGCTGGGCCCTAGATGTCAGAATGAACTAACTGAAAAGGACTAGTAGTCTGAAATAAACTGTTATTAAAAGGTAAAGCTAAGTGTTTTGCCAACTTACAACCCGTACATAACAATAAAGGGGGTTCAAGAGCTCCACTATGAAATAAGCTCTTTAAACGTGACTCTGAGATATGACCTAGGTGTCTGTGCCACAGATCGGCAGCAGATGAACTACACCAGCAAGACTCTGACTCGAACTACTACTGACAGGGACAAGAAGAAAATCAAGGTGGTACATTCTCTCTCCTATGAGCATGACCAATCATCTGACCTGACTGAGGACCCTGCACAGAACAAGTGAAGTAATCAAAAGTAACGATGAGACTAAATTCACACAAGCTATTGATGGATATGAGGTTCGTGCATAAATGTGGAACATGTAAGACTAAAGGCAATGTGAGTGTGAGAGAGGTAATAAATCTCGTCTGTGTAATGGTTAGTTGTGAGCCATCGGCTATATGCAGCGGTAAAAAGTGTGATGAAAGCGGGGTGATAGCAAATAATATTATAGAATCGGAGGTCATGTGATATGAGGCACTGAAATCTAAAATCCAAGAAGATAAACCTGAGGCAGCAGAGAAGGCCGAGGCCGAGGCCGAAGATCCGGCGAATGTTGACTGACGCTGAAGCTGTAACCCAATCTGAGTAAGTCGATGTTGGATATTTGTAGGATCAGGAGGTAAGGCTGAATTGTACCAACTGACATGGTGCGAGGTCTGGTGCGAGGTCCTACTGAAGAAGTACGAAGGGGAGGAAGTCCATGCTGCTTCTTTCGTTTAATGTGCCTGAAATAGTAACTCTGGATGAAAATTGAAACACTCGCGCTCAGTGTGGCCCGTCTTCTTACAGTGATTGCAGGATCTGGAATGGCGGTAAAAACAGTCAATATGGCCAGTCCTCTTGCAGATGGTATAATAGTCTAGTGGTGGTGCTGCTGCAAGGGCCTCCTGAAGAAGAAGATCAAGATGTGACTGCAAGTACAGTCTCACTTTCGGATGTCAGTGCAGAGGCTAAAGTGGAGAGTGAGTGCAAACGAGTATCCTCGGCAACCAGATCAGAAATAGCAAAATCTAAACTGGGTACAAGATTTTTGTAAATGATCTGACCACATAATGGCTGTAACTCTGGGTGAGGAGCCATAAGGAATATAAACAACTAACGATGGTCCCAAAGTGCTCTAAAAGCACTAGAGTCAAGCCCAGTACCCTCCAACTGATGTAACTCTCTCCAAAATCTCCGCATATGAATGTGAAACTCCTGTATGGTGTGATTCTCCTGTTTAGCAGACAATGACTACGAGAAACTGGTACTCTCTGGCATCACTAGACTAAACATACTGACAGATCAAGTGGGTCCAGAGTGAGGTCGCTGAGGGAAACCGAAGGAGATCCGCTCGTAGTGTGCGATCAACGGAGGCAATGATGCAGGAGATAATCCTCCGATCATGATCAATCCAAGTTGCCTTTGTTGTAAAACCTGTACTCTTGACCTCTGCTGAAACATCAATCGCTGACTCGGATGGACAGGGACAAGTGCCGTCAATATGTCCCAAAAGAGAATGTCCAAGAAGTGTGGACTGAACTAATGCTGACCAATCGGTCCATTCCTTTGCAGATGTCAATGAAAAATCTCTAAAAATTGGAAGATACTGTCGAAACTGAGGCTCCATATCAAACTATGTAGAGCTCTCTCATGAACCCAATGCTTCGAAAATCACTGGATTTGGACTCCTGGTTAGAGTTTTAATTTGTGGATAATGGATTTCGGGTCGGGTTGTTATTTGAACCTGGTTCACAAATCTTCTTCAAAGTCCAAAGATGAGTTTGGAGAAGAAAGCTGCCATCAGAGAAGAAAGCTGATCACATCAATGAGGAAGGTCATGCTCGGCTCTAAACTCGAAGAAGCATCTGAATTCTGAATTCAAACAAAATTGCATTCGGGTCGGATCCACTTCATTTTGGATCTCGATCTTGAGAAGAAAGATTGCTATGAAGAAGCGAGTAAATATGCACAGCAGAGCCACAAACTGCAGAGGAGAGGAGGTTAGGATCCGATGGCAAAGATGTGATAGCTTGAGAAGAATCCAATCATAACTCAGAGATAATCTGCTCGGGAATCCGGTCAGAAGTTGGAGATGATCTGCTCGGTCTTGACAATTTGAACACGAATATTAAGCACCAGCAACTACAGCAGCTACGAATCAATTTGTTGAAGAAAATGGTGAGGAGATTGAGATCGATTAAGAAAACTCAGCAGGTTACGGTGGTGATGATGGTGATGATGCAGATGATGGTGCTGGGGACTATGGAGCAGTAGATCTGAGCTTTGAGGCGGCGTCCGCGGCACGAACTCGGTAGCATGGGCATTGAGGCGGCTAAAGGAGACGTTATCTAGGCCTTCCTTATTTTTGCAAAAAGTATAATTTATAGGAAGAGGATTTGGACTGGGGATTGATCAGAAATTTAGCTCTAATACCATGTTACAATAGTTGAAGAAAGGGAAAAATTAATTGTATTGTTATGATGGCAATTGCCCGAGTATATATGGGCATACAATGGTATAATATAACTCTAATATAATATGTATTCTACTCCTACCACTCTTAACAGAAGAAAATCAAATATGAAGAAAATCAAGCAAAAAGTATGAATTTCGACTTAAATTGACATAAATGAGATCAGTGTTCTAAAAATCGGTTTAATTATTCGTGCGGTCCAACACTGAATAATGATTAATCAGATTAATCAGATTAATCTGGAATTAATTGGAGATTAATCATTTTTGAATATTTTAACATATTTAATTATATTTATACACAACTATATATGAATATATATACAGTTAATTTTGGAAATGCCTAAATATTATACAAGACAATATCTAGATGTGAAGTTATAAACCATAATATGATGAACAACAAGACAATATGAATAAATAGTGAAAAAAGAAATAAAAGAACTTATTCTTCGTATTAGTAATCCGGATTTCAAATTTTGCAACATAAATATAAATCAAAGAACTTACCTGCAAAATAAGATAATAAAATATTAGTCAATTTATCATTCAAAATAATAAGTTTTAAAGAATGATGGAGAAAGATTGCAAAATAAGTTAATTTAAAAAATAATCAAAAATAATTAAACATAAGTATCACTTTATGCAAAATATACAATAATAAAATATCATAATTCATCTACTATTTAATAAATAACAGTTCATCTACTATTTAATAAAACATCATTATCAATCATCAACATCACAAAATAAACTACTTAGCGATCCAACATACACAAAGTGATAAGCTTTTCAAATAAAAACATATGAAATGCCTAAAATGATTAATCGGGGATTAATCGAGAATTAATCAGGGATTAATCGTTTTGGACCCGATTAATCACCCGAGCGCATAATCAGCGATTAAAGTAATATTAAACAGGTTTGCTAACGAATAGGATTAATCAGCCGATTAATCCAATTTTTAGAACACTGAATGAGATACATTGAGCAACTCTGCACAAAGACGGCCAAGGATGATTTCTTCTGTGAAGTCACATAAATCCATGAAAGAATGTAATCATTATATGTTATTATATTATAAATAACATTTCTGAACTTTTGGATGCATGGACATGTCTATATATGTATATACATATGTACCCTCTCTTTAGTATTTGTATATATTCTGATCACATACCGTAGAATCCTTGTGTCCTACCTTTTAATAAACTGCCATGTTGTGTGTCCATGTCCATGCTTCTTAGATGAAAACCAGAAAGACTATAATGTACAACTAAGCCAACAATGTTTGAAATCCAATCAGTGATTCTGACGTGTTTATCGTGACCATGGTCAATTCTTCAACACCTCTTGTTTGAACAATTTTAACCAGATAAATTTCTTAAAGTAACAATGAATACAAGATATAGAGATGCACTGAAGTATGAAAAAAATACTAGAGCAGAGAGTAATACCCATCAAGGCCAGGGTTCCCCGGATAGTATACATTCTTCAGCCCTAGTCTCTTTGCTGCCAAAGCAGTTGTCTCACCAATGCAAGCAACAGACATATCCCAGCTTTCTGACTTCCGGGCAAGATTAACCCAGGCACTGTTTTTAAAAAAGAAATTAATTCTTGAATGAATTGTCTACCGATAACTCTTGAACAAAAGTACAAGAAATCATGTACCAGATATACCAGAAAAAATGTCCCACTACCTTCCCCTCTTTTCTTCTTTTTTTTTTTTTTTTTTCTTTTTTCTTTCTTTTTTTTTTTTTTTTTTTTTGTTGGTTGCTGGTGTGTAGTAGTTGGTGGTCCTCCTTTCTTTATGGTGGGTGCGGGATCATGGGTGAAAGCAAGGGACAATACATAAACTGTACTATAGATAAATAATATGCAATAATAAAATCTGTAACTGTATGACAAAACAGGCAACAAAGTTCCGACTTTTCATCAATTCTGGGTAAAAATAATTATTCTTGGAATAACTCAAAGTGGTCGAATTTGGTAACAAGTTCTGTTTGGTTCTTTGGCTTTAGCTATCCTTCCTCACTCCTCTTTTTTTTCTTAATCTAGAAGATTTTTGAAAGATTTGCATTGGTTTGATGAGCTTAACTGCATGACCAATAAGAAGGGTGTTCCAATCTTCTTAACTGCATGAGTTGAAATAGCACACCTTCCAGGTTTATGACGAGCACATTCCGTGTGCATACTTCACAAGGAATTTGGGCACCAAATTAGAGGGTTGAAGCCAGCCAACAGCCATCATAAAATTTTGTTAATATTACATGGAGCTACTGCTAGAAAGCTAATCTCATTTTGATGGGAAAAAAGGGATAAATGACGATAATGATGATTCCGGGTGATCAAATGTTTACAGAGGTAAAAATCTACTCTTTTTTCTATGACAAATATCGAGATAAGCATTAAAAGAAGTGATCATTAAATGGAGATGATAACAACAATTGAAAGATTTAGACAATATGTAATATATTTGGAAACTAGTTGTCCATTAATTCATTCGATATTCCATGACCAGCACTCTTTCCCTACATCTATTTCCTACTCTTCATATATTCTCTGTTATTTCCCTCGTAATCCTTCATTCAAGATCAAGAATACAACAAAATAGTCAATTTCCAATCATATAGAGTTCTAAAGGCAACTCTAAGCATCTGAACTCTTATGTATCATACTGGTTCTAATCATCTGAACTCACTTCCCTTGTCACTTGGTTTCTCCATTGCTGAGACTTCTCTATATAATTTTTTTTTCCCCCATTTCTCTCTCTTCTGCTCCACAATAGCTACATCAAATGCCATCCCTATTTCTGACATTACCACCTTCATTTCTATTAAATTGAATGAAGCCATTCAATTTAATAGAAATGAAGGTGGTAATGTCAGAAATAGCTTCATTCTATTTAATAGAAATGAAGGTGGTAATGTCAGAAATAGGGATGGCATTTGATGTAGCTATTGTGGAGCAGAAGAGAGAGAAATGGGGAAAAAAAATTATATAGAGAAGTCTCAGCAATGGAGAAACCAAGTGACAAGGGAAGTGAGTTCAGATGATTAGAACCAGTATGATACGTAAGAGTTCAGATGCTTAGAGTTGCCATTAGAACTCTATATGATTGGAAATTGACTATTTTGTTGTATTCTTGATCTTGAATGAAGGATTACGAGGGAATAACAGAGAATATATGAAGAGTAGGAAATAGATGTAGGGAAAGAGTGCAGGTCATGGAATATCGAATGAATTAATGGACAACTAGTTTCCAAATATATTACATATTGTCTAAATCTTTCAATTGTTGTAATCATCTCCATTTAATGATCACTTCTTTTAACGCTTATCTCGATATTTGTCATAGAAAAAAGAGTAGATTTTTACATCTGTAAACATTTGATCACCCGGAAACTACTTGATATGGAAAATTCAGAATCATTATATTTCTGGAACAAAATAAAATAAGTTTTTGTATCCATTGAGTTAATTGATTATGTTGAAGAACAAAAATCAACTTCTGAAACTTTACCCAACACTGGAAAACAAAAAATTAAGCTACTTGCTGCAATGATGATAAAATGAGGCCTCAGAGACTTGGGCGCAAAGTCACAAAGGAAACTTAGTTATATCTGAAAGATCACCTAGAGGGGGGGGTGAATAGGTGATTATGCTAATCTAGTCAACTCAATGCGGAATTTAAAAACTTAATGCAATACACTCAAGTACAATCAACAAATGATGCACACACAACCAAGCCAAGCAATTATGAATGCACAATATGAATATTTGCAAGGCACAAAGTAAAGATAGAGAGAGAGTCAATGGATCAAGCGCAAACAACAAGATATGTTTCGAGGTTCGAGCACCCAGCTCTACATCCCCGCCTTCGACACACGAAGGATTTCCAATCCACTAGCTAGTCCACCTAGGACTCTCACAAGGAGTACCCAACTCCTCTCTTTACAACCACAACCTCCTTCTTGAGGCAAGCTCCAATCCAACAAACAATCACCTCACAACCCGAGGGATTAGCACAAAGCAAACACAAGGATCACCTCACAACTTGAGGGATACAACCCAAGGCACAAAGCCAAACAAAGATTGGGTTTTTAACTTGGTGGTCTAAACAACAACCACAAACAACTTCTTTCTCCCACACAAAAATCCTATAGAAGAGATAGTAGATTTTAGCTCAATTGTGGAGAAAACCAATGGGATGGAAATCAAAAATCACAAAGAAATCCTTGGAAAAAACTGAAACCAAGATATAGAAGATAAATCAAAACTCTTTTTCCCAAAAACCCTTTTCTTTGAATTTCCAAACCCTAGCAAAAACACCAAATAGATTGTTCAATTTGAATCCAAAAACTTCTTTTGATTGCTGTGAAAACACCAGAGAGTAGGGAAAAATTCGCACAAAAAAAATCTTAGAGAAAAACTCTCACAAATGGGGTATTTATAGACCCCAGAAAAATATAGCCGTTGGCAGCAGAAATGCCAGAAATACACTGCCGGTCGACCGGTCCGGTCGACAGTCCAACGGTCAATTTTTGCCCGTTGGCAGCTACCGTCGACCGCCCCGGTCGACCCAAACAAACAGAGAGCTCTGCTCTCTGACCCGGTCGACCCGGACGGTCGACCGTCCCAAGTCTGCCAAACGTGCACAATTCTGTGCACGTCGGTCGACCGACCCGGTCGACCGACTTCAGCCAAGTCGACTTGGTCAGAAGACTAGTCGACTGGTGAAGCCTGGAACAGAAAACTGGGTTAAAAACATGTTTAAAAATTCTTTTAATACTTCTAAAAATCACCAAAAATAGTTTTATCATTTTGCATTGATATATAAACATGTGGTAAAAAGTTTAGCTCAAATATCAATCAATATGAACTATTTTTGTGTCTTATCATTTTTACCAAAAACCAAAAACTGTATTTTCTAAAACTTGGATTTTGAATAGAAAATACGTTTTGTCCAAAACTCTTCCAAATACAAAAACATGATATTTAAACACTTTGAAGCATGATGCATATGGATAGAAATCCAATATACATGAAACAAATATATATCATAGTTTTTGTCATTAATTCCAAAATATGTTTTGTCAAAAATACCAAAACATAAAACACATGAATAAGTAAGTCAAAACTAAGTTTGTCTAGGAAATTAAAGCATGCGTGTATATAGAACAAATCATATATACATTAAACCATGTAAACTTGTTTTGATCTATCTATTCATGAAAACCAAAATCGGTTAAACCTAAAACCGAAAAACCGAAAACCAATATTCAAAACATGAAACGTGTGTGTTGTGAACTTGAGCATTATCATACTATTCTAATCTTTACAATTTGGATCTAAACACCAAACTAAACTATGGCACCGAAGTCATCTTGTAGAGCGCAATCTCCAAGCCGACTCGATCCAAAACTCCTTGATCCACCGAGTAAGTGCTATATATGATCTTTGACGCTCGGGCTCTTGAATCAACATGTGAAAGATGTGTGGAAGCTTTTACCAACTAATAACTTGATTAATGATCTGAAACTAAATAACACAAGATTATTAGTACACATAACTACATGAGTTAATCATCATCAAAACTAGAGTGGAAGGCCTTTGGGCCAACAATCTCCCCTTTTTGATGATGACAAAACTCATGGAGTTATATATGCATGGATTAAAGTTAAGCTTCAAAGAAGCTCCCCCTTAACTCATGCATAACTAAATAAACATAATGAATATGCAATGAAGGCTCTTAAACATGAATCATGAAACATGCATATCTATGCATAAATAATAAAGGGTTCTAAATACCAATGAAATGTTCAAAAAACAAAACATGCTCTAGATACCAATTCCAATGAAATGTTTAAAACAAAACACCAATTCCAATGAAATGTTTAAAACAAAACATGCTCTAGATACCAATTACACTCTAGATATCAATTACAAAACATCCAATTACAAAACATGCTTTAGATACCAATTACACTCTAGATATCAATTACAAAACATCCAATTACAAAACATGCTTTAGATACCAATTAAAATTAAACTAAATTAAACTTAATATATGCAAGACAAAAACATGCATATATAAACCTACCCAAATTCTTCTCCCCTTTTTGTCAATCATCAACAAAGGGGTACAAACCAAAACAAAACAAAATCTTTTCTCTTTTTAATACAAAGAGTCAATCTTCAATAAGGGGTAAAAACAAAACCAAATCAATAAATTTTTCTCCCCCTTTTTGTTCGAAACAATGAATCAATAAAATAATAATATTTTCCCTTTTTGTCTAAAACAAAAACAAAGTCAATTAGAGGTGACAATCAATTAAGGTACCAATTGAAAATATGTCAAAGAATAGCATTTTGATACCAATTAAAGGAAACAAACAAAACAAGAAAAGATATTGATATCAATTTTAAACAAAAACACATGACAATCTTGATGCCAATTGAAAATAAACATAATAAATCTTGAATGTCTAAACACAAAAATTTTGATACCAATTATAAATATTTTTCATTTTGAACATATGATACCAATTTGTAATTTTCAATCATAAAGTAAGGGAGTGGAAATCAAATACAAATTAAAAGAGAAAATCAAATTTTCTCCCCCTTTATGAAATACCGACTAAAATGATGCATAGGCTTGATATCAATTTAGAAGTAATCAATTGAAACAAAATTGAAACTCAAGCACAAGCATAAACAAGATTTTGTGCTTAAAGATATAGGGATATAATAAGCACAAATAAAACATATATATGTATGAAAAATAGATACCAATAGAAATTGATATTCTTGGAATTTAAAGCATACATACATACAAATATATATGAGTATACAAGAAATGTCAAGGTTGATACCAATTGAAAGAATTCAATGATACCAATTGAAATAACAATAATGATCAAATGTATATCTCATATTACTATACCTCCCAATCATGGTTCAAGTTTTTAAATGATTTTCATTTTAAAGCATGCATGAACATGATCTCCCATCCATCCTCCCATAGAGGGTAGGGGTTTTCAAAAATAGGTTTGAAAATGTATTATGTTTGAAAATCTCTACCATAGTGAAGAATACGAATTAGTTATAGGAAAAACTTTTAGAACTAGTACGAAATCCTTCAAGTAAGGAATAAAACAAAATTGTTTTTCATGAAACACATGTAAATCACATGATCACTAAACGCTCAAGTCCATAAAGCCCATATCATAGTCTCATGAAAACAAATCATGAGTAAACTTAACAAAGTGAGTGTACAAGTATAATGTGACACATATCAACATGAAAATATTCAATTAAGCTCATATGAAATTCCTTGAAAACATGAAAACTTGAAAAACTAGATTTTCATTACCAATAGAAATTCATCTAAGATGTGAAATCACCAATTGAAATTATCTTAAAAACATGAAATTCATAATAAATGTGAAATCACTTAGCAAACATGAAATTCATCCAAACGGTTTAAACTTCAAGGCATATGTATGTCATGTACAAACTAAAGTATACATACATATCCTAAACATAATGAGTCCACAAGGGTATATGCATGAAGGCACGTGGCTCAAGGATGTACATGTATAATCAATAGTTTGGATAAGATAGACATATACATGAAGTTAAACAAATAAACACGAAATCAAGAAAAACTAGATTTTTACCAAAACTAATTTCATTTCAAGGTATATGTATGAATTGCCAACACAATAAGTGTACATACATATCCCTAAACACAATTGAGTCCATATATATATAGATTTGCATGAAAGGCAAATGACTCAAAGGGTATACATGTATATCTTAAGGTTTGGCAAAATAAACATATACATGAAATGAAAACTCATACACATAAAACAAATCCAAAATAGGAATACAAGTTTAAAATGCATGAATCATCAAAACTAGGCTATACTAGCACATTTAATGGGTACAAATAAGCATCCAAGCACAAACATATATAAAGATTTATTTGTGTCGCACTACATGTGCAAGTATAAATTCTAGTCTTAATGAAAACTAACATCTAAACAAGTAATCAAATCATTAAGCATAAAACGGGAATCATAACCCAACATGATAAACATAACAATCAAAACATGAATTATTAAAACAAAAAGTCATAGTCAACCATATGATTAGCATGACAAAGACATGTGCATTAGAACTAAGATTAACATGATAGTTAAAACATAAAGAGAACACAAAATATGGGTCCATACTAAACATGGGTGTCTCAACAACTAATCATGTAAAGCATAAGTCTAATAAACATGACAAACATCATACTAATCATGAAACAATAAAACATGAATCATTAAAACAAAAATCATACAACCATAAACATCCAAATGGTCATAATGCATATGCATGTGCATTAGATCTAGGGCATACATGTTAGTTTAAACAAGGTAAGAACACTAAATATAGATCCATATAAAACATGGGTGCTCAAGTAACTAAACATGTATAACACTAATCTAATCAACATGACATAAACATAATGAACAATAAACCATGGCATGCTATAAATAGATGAACATGAAAAACATGCAAATAAAAATGGGAGTTAGAGAATGATACCAAAACCGATGAAGGTGCATCTCTAGTTCTCCAAACCACGGTGGTCCTCCCACCAAATCTCCTTGAGAGTGAAGTATCCAAATGGTTCTCTTTTAAGCTTAGAACGCATCCACCTCAAGGCACCAATACTCTCACGTGATGCGAGAGCTCCCACCTACATCAAAAAGCATAGAGGTGGTCTTTGGTACCCATTTTCTTTTGGGTCCACGGGGGTTAGTATCTTTTCTAACCCAAACAAGATTAGTTGCTAAATTTTCATGAAAAACACGATCATAACAAAATCTAGCAAGGTGACCTTTTCGGCCACAATGTGTACATGTGTACACATGAGCATACATGTTATGGTTGTGTCCGTGAAAAGCATGTGTATGCCGTGTAGAGTGTGCATGCAAAGATGGACCTTGTTTCTTGCGAACCAAGGTTTCCAAACGTGAATGATTCAAGGTGCATTGGCTCAAAGTGGAGCCCAAACATTCAACACTTTTCTTCAAAACATTTACATCATTTTCAATAGTGGAAGATAAAGTGGAGCATGCGATAGGTGTGCAAGAAGAAGAAGCTATACTAGCATGGCACACATGAGAATCAATTTCAATTTTCAAAGATTCATTTTTCTTCAAAACCAAATTCAATTCTTTTGTAATTGAATCAATTTTATTTTTCAAAACAAGGTTATCTTTTAAAACAAAATCCAATTTAGAAGATAAAACCTCATTGTTTTTCACAACATCTTTACAATCATTTTTGTTTTTCAAAATCTCAATCTCATCAAGGGCAAGGTCTAGTTGAGATCTTAGTGAGTCACGTTCACTAGTGATCTCTTCCTTCTCTTACAAAACCAATTCAAAATTAGAACATAAATCCTTTAATTCATTTTTCAAAACAAGGTTGTCCTCTTTCAAAAGATTGTGTTTTTCCATAAAATTTTCAAGCTTTTGAGCAAGTTCCAAATTCAAAGTTTGAACCTCAAAACAACCATGGCAATAGGAACTAGAGCTATCATCTAATTGAGTGTCCGATTGTACCTCGAGGGAGTTTTTCCCTTGGACCATGAAGCAATGCTCTTCGGACTTTTCTCTCTTAGATCTCCTCATCTTGTTGATAATCCTTGGAAGCTCGGGAGACGTCAATAAGCTCCAAACTGCAAAAGCCGAGTCATAATGATTAAACACGGGTAAAAGATGTTCACTAAGAGATGCTCTAAGTGTTCTAAGTACTAATGCATTTGCCTTTTTATGCTTGCTACTATTAGGAAATGATTCCATAGTGGAGGCTTGATAAACTAGATGTCCTAGTCTTTTCAAATGGCTACTCATATTGGCCTTCCAAACATCAAGTCTAATATGGTCAAACATAGGAGGGCTATCCATGAGAGCAAACTAAATGAGTGCAAATGAACAATGAAAATGAAGATTAGCAAACCAAGATCTCACTCCTAGGTGGTTAAACCTAAATATCAGGAGCGCTAGCTCTGATACCAATTGAAAGATCACCTAGAGGGGGGTGAATAGGTGATTATGCTAATCTAGTCAACTCAATGCGGAATTTAAAAACTTAATGCAATACACTCAAGTGCAATCAACAAATGATGCACACACAACCAAGCCAAACAATTATGAATGCACAATATGAATATTTGCAAGGCACAAAGTAAAGAGAGATAGAGAGAGTCAATGGATCAAGCGCAAACAACAAGATATGTTTCAAGGTTCGAGCACCCAGCTCTACATCCCCGCCTTCGACACACGAAGGATTTCCAATCCACTAGCTAGTCCACCTAGGACTCTCACAAGGAGTACCCAACTCCTCTCTTTACAACCACAACCTCCTTCTTGAGGCAAGCTCCAATCCAACAAACAATCACCTCACAACCCGAGGGATTAGCACAAAGCAAACACAAGGATCACCTCACAACTTGAGGGATACAACCCAAGGCACAAAGCCAAACAAAGATTGAGTTTTTAACTTGGTGGTCTAAACAACAACCACAAACAACTTCTTTCTCCCACACAAAAATCCTATAGAAGAGATAGTAGATTTTAGCTCAAGTGTGGAGAAAACCAATGGGATGGAAATCAAAAATCACAAAGAAAATCCTTGAGAAAAACTGAAACCAAGATATAGAAGATAAATCAAAACTCTTTTTCCCAAAAACCCTTTTCTTTGAATTTCCAAACCCTAGCAAAAACACCAAATAGATTGTTCAATTTGAATCCAAAAACTTCTTTTGATTGCTGTGAAAACACCAGAGAGTAGGGAAAAATTCGCACAAAAAAAAATCTTAGAGAAAAACTCTCACAAATGGGGTATTTATAGACCCCAGAAAAATATAACCGTTGGCAGCAGAAATGCCAGAAATACACTGCCGGTCGACCGGTCCGGTCGACCGTCCAACGGTCAATTTTTGCCCGTTGGCAGCTACCGGTCGACCGCCCCGGTCGACCCAAACAAACAGAGAGTTCTGCTCTCTGACCCGGTCGACCCGGACGGTCGACCGTCCCAAGTCTGCCAAACGTGCACAATTCTGTGCACGTCGGTCGACCGACCCGGTCGACCGACTTCAGCCAAGTCGACTTGGTCAGAAGACTAGTCGACTGGTGAAGCCTAGAACAGAAAACTGGGTTAAAAACATGTTTAAAAATTCTTTTAATACTTCTAAAAATCACCAAAAATAGTTTTATCATTTTGCATTGATATATAAACATGTGGTAAAAAGTTTAGCTCAAATATCAATCAATATGAACTATTTTTGTGTCTTATCATTTTTACCAAAAACCAAAAACTGTATTTTCTAAAACTTGGATTTTGAATAGAAAATACGTTTTGTCCAAAACTCTTCCAAATACAAAAA
Source organism: Agave tequilana (assembly GCA_038442645.1). Taxonomy (NCBI): domain Eukaryota; kingdom Viridiplantae; phylum Streptophyta; class Magnoliopsida; order Asparagales; family Asparagaceae; genus Agave; species Agave tequilana. The sequence continues at coordinate 29,784 of JAVJIF010021144.1, forward strand.
TATGATATTTAAACACTTTGAAGCATGATGCATATGGATAGAAATCCAATATACATGAAATAAATATATATCATAGTTTTTGTCATTAATTTCAAAATATGTTTTGTCAAAAATACCAAAACATAAAACACATGAATAAGTAAGTCAAAACTAAGTTTGTCTAGGAAATTAAAGCATGCATGTATATAGAACAAATCATATATACATTAAACCATATAAACTTGTTTTGATCTATCTATTCATGAAAACCAAGATCGGTTAAACCTAAAACCGAAAAACCGAAAACCAATATTCAAAACATGAAACGTGTGTGTTGTGAACTTGAGCATTATCATACTATTCTAATCTTTACAATTTGGATCTAAACACCAAACTAAACTATGGTACCGAAGTCATCTTGTAGAGCGCAATCTCCAAGCCGACTCGATCCAAAACTCCTTGATCCACCGAGCAAGTGCTATATATGATCTTTAACGCTCGGGCTCTTGAATCAACATGTGAAAGATGTGTGGAAGCTTTTACCAACTAATAACTTGATTAATGATCTGAAACTAAATAACACAAGATTATTAGTACACATAACTACATGAGTTAATCATCATCAAAACTAGAGTGGAAGGCCTTTGGGCCAACAATATCTTAATCATAGAGCTTGTAGTTTCCATCAATCCATGTTTGCAGATCTTTGTTACACATTTTAGAACAGTCCAGAAGGAGTAAACTGACTCAAAACATGTCAAGGCCCAAGCGAATAGCCCACTACCTGAGTGCCATCAGTGATCTTCTTTCAGATTTGACCTCGTCTGAATATATGTTCTCTATGTCCTAACATCAGGTATCAAAACTCACTTCTATGGAGAAATGTATTGGACCCCCTTCATTGAGCTTTGTGCCAAACTTGTGTATGAATAGTTCTTGAAGGAGGGCCCCCCAAATATTCACCAGAAACACATACATATCACATGCACTCCTACAAATTTTTTGGTTTCAAAGAATCAATGTACAAATCAGCAACCTAAAGGGAAACACTTAAATGATGGGAGTTAATCCATGATTAGGCCTGATGACTCTTTAATAATCACATCAATCTAACTCTTATGATAATAGTGATCAGGTGATGGTGACTGATGTTAATCCTCTAACATTCTCTCATGATAGTGCTTCCTCGCTTCTAACTTAAAAGCACAACTTTTATAGGAATAATTTTTTTCTTGTGACAACTTAGATAAAATGTTTGATCCACTGATTCACTCAAGACAATAATTGTCCTTTTGAATTTTCCTTGCCCTACAAAATTGACGATATGGAGTCAATGGATCAGCTTCTGGAAAGCCTGGCTAGCAGGTATCTCTACCCCATCATGACTAACAAGTTGTGATGTAAAACGCGTAGGATCGCAATCACCCTCCACTAAAATTTGAGAATTAGGGTTTTAAAAGAAGAAATAAAATAGAAATTAGGGTTTAAGATAAAGAACCAGAATAGATTTGGGCTTCGCACCTCTTACGCGAGCTGCGCACCCCTTACGCCACGAGCTTCACACCCCAATCTCAAGAACTCAAAAAGGCTCAAGAAATTTAACTGGAAAAATTCTATTTATTATTCTCTTTATTCAAGGAGTTGAGCCTCTTTATATAGGCTTTTATAAAGTGAACTTCTAAGGCATAACCGATGTGGTACTAAATGCCCACATACAAAAAAAACACAACTAGGAAAAATAACCTACAACTGAAAAATGACCAAGTGACAAAAGGCAGCACGTGATGTCCCCATCATTTTCCCCCGGTTGGGAGAAACGCGACCCTATTGAGTGAGGGCACACCTCACGAATCATCTCAATCGGACCAAGGTGATGGTCATGGCAGCAGCACTGGTACATAACGTTGAAATCATGGTGGTGGCGGTGGAGTTGGTCATCGTGACAGGTCGGCTGTGCAAAATGGCAGCTCAATCAAGGCACAGAAAGTAGACTGAGATGCATCATCCCTGCTGAAGACAGAGCTGACACCAGAATCCCATGGGGTATTCAGCTCGTAAATGGTAGAAGTACTTCTCTTCAGAATTCTATCAAATCTGGACGTCAAGCATGCAACTTCTTCATGGCCTCAGGGTGACTCGTAACCATCACCGTATTATCAACTATAAATTCATGCAAAATACTATATGAGTATGAAGCAAATTTGTAGGTGTCATAGCAAATTGCTATCTGCCTAGTAATATCATCAATATATGCAGCAGGCAAATGCAATGCAGTAGGCACTCTAAGCATAACTCCTAACGATGGGAGAATGATAGTAGGGGATGCCTAGTGTGACGCACCTCGAACTCCGCTAATGACAAACTGGACTCAGGGATAAACTCTAAATAACCAATAAAAGAAGCACTAGAGACCATCTGCTCGATCATAACAAGGAACTCAGGTGGCTCACGAGAATATGACTCGGTAGAAACGACCATAAAACTATATTCAGCACAAGGGAATTCAAATGACTTCCTAGGCAGTGCGGGTATATTGGACTCAACAATTTCATTCACGTCATCACCGTACTATCAGAAGACACGTGGATCTCATCAAAAATCAGTGTACCGCAATTAACTATTATGTTTTTAATTATACTATCAGTCTTAGGAGGAACGTGGAATCCTCAACAACCTTCGAGTTGTCAACATCATTACTAGGCACAATTCTAACTTGTTTACTCTTCGAGGGGCACTGATAATCATAATATCCATATCCCTCACACTGAACACCTTGGCATTGACTAGCATTTTGAAAGTCAAATCTAACTTTAATGCAACATCAAAGGCCTCTTCAACAGTGTCAAAATCATATGGGCTAGTAATCATAACACGTCTTATTTTAGGCTTTAATCCCAAACAAACCTAGTTATAGTCTCAGAATGGTGTTCACATACGTTATTACGATGGGTTAAGTCCTTAAATATGGCTATGTAATTCAGAACGGACATATAACCCTGGCGGAGATTGTGTAGCTGGCCAAAAAGGTAGTCCCTATAATGTTGACTATTCATGATGCTACAAATACAAAATCAAGCAACCAAGCGATGCAGTGGAGAATCCTAAACTCAAGTAAACTAAATGCATGCACTAAGTAAATATAAAATATCCTAAAAGTTCGAGTTCTAAATGCAAAGAATATGCAATCTTAAAATGATGAAAAGTCACAAACACTGATACAACCACTAAATAGAAGCAAATAGAAATTCAATCAACAAATTATCACAGTCCCAAATAGTAATTGTAAGTAATTCAATAGTTAATAATTCAGCTTAGGTTAGGATATATCACCTGAGCGGTGAGTCGTTCAAGCCCAAACGCAAAATTCCTCTAAGATTCTTCAGAGAAATACCCATACCGAAGAGATAAAATTACCCATAAAATTCTTAGACAGCGGTAATAGGAAGTGGAAGATGGCTGCCTTGAAAATGGCGCAAATCAAGCAAAAATCGGGCCAAAAGCAATCTCTGGACTGCTGTGCACTGATCTGTCGAACTGAATCTGGTAGACAGTGAGGCTCAAGCATGGATGCAAAGGTTGTAGATGTGTAGTGCTGCTCTCCACGAATCCACTTCTTTGAAAACAGCTCGAATCAGCCTTGAAATGAGCTCGGAATGGGCTCCGGAAGAGCTGCACTACTTATGGACTGAGTCAGAACAGCCACTGGGTTGAGTCAACTCACCAGATGACTTAGCGTTGACGTCAGCGAGTGCTAACTTTGTCAGCTGGGTCACGAGTCGGGTCGTGACGTGTCGAGCGATCTGGATCCGACCCGACTCGTCCCAACTATTTAAACTCGTAACGAGTTCAAACCACCCGTGTCACCCACTTCACCGCCTGTTAACCTTCTCCTTCCTTCGATCTCTGCTAGGGTTTGGGCAGCAGGTAGCGGTGGAATTGTTTAAAATCACAGCCAGACAATGGCGAACAGGGGAGGAAGGAGACTTCCGGTGGCGCAGTGGTCTGATGAAGCTGCGATGGTGGAGATCGTGTGGTGGTGAGGTCGGATGAGGACGATGAGTCTCAGGAAGCCCCGATGAACCTATGGGAGAGCGGCGAGGCTCTAGGAGTGCCAGTGAACTCTGATGAAGGCGGCGACGCTTCAACGAGGACCTTCCGACCTTTGACTGCGATCTCTTGGCGGTGATAGTGACGGGATCTGGCTTCGTCTGCTCCGATCAGCTCCGATCTGGCGAGGGCTCAACGATGATGAAGCTTGGTCAATGAACGTCGACGAGATGGAGGAAGACGATGATGAAGATGTTGATGGTGGGGTTGGATCGGAGTAGATTGGGTGTGTTGATGGCAATGGAGATCTAGGAGGATGGAGATCTCGGCGTTGATCTAGATGGTGGCGATGTCGGGTGTGGTAGCGGCGCCTCTGTGGCGAGCTACTGAGAGTGGCGGTGGAGACTCGAGGTGGAAGGAGGTGTGGTGGGAACGAGGGTGGTGGCGGCCATTTCGATTAGGGTTTGGGTTGGAATTTGGAGGGAGAGGAGAGGAGAAGATGAACAGGAGGCGGCGGCGGAGGTAATTGGGTTGGGTTTGATTGAGAAGACAGTGATGGTGGGGAACCGATGGCGAAGATGATGGAGGTGGTGAGCGGTGGAGTTGGCGGCGGAGCAATGGTGTTGCTTTTAGATGATGGCGGATAGTGGACAGGCCAGAGAAAGGGGGATTATATAGTGTAATTTTTTTGAATTCCGAATGGAATTTTCTGGGTATTTTTGGTTGAATTTTCAATAGTGATTTTTTTGGAATGGATCTAGATCTGGAATTTAATGTGGATCTAAGGTTTAGAGGAGATGGAACTAGAGAAAAATATATTGAAGGGGATTAGAGCCTAAGCTCTGATACCAAATTGATGTAAAACAGGTATGATAGCAATCACCTTCAGCTAAAATTTGGGAATTAAGATTTTGAAAGAAGAAATAAAACAAAAATTAGGGTTTAAGATGAACCAAAATAGATTTGGGCTTCGCACCACTTACACGGGCTTCACACACCCTTACACCACGGGCTTCACACCCCAATCTCAAGAACTCAAAAGGGCTCAAGAAATTTAACTGAAAAAAATTTATTTATTCATTTTCTCCTTTATTCAAGGAGTTGAGCCTCTTTATATAGGCTTTTACAAAGTGAACTTTTAGGATATAACCGATGTGGTACTAAACGCCCACACAAAAGAAAACACAACTAGAAAAAATAAATGTAATATCCCCTAACTAATAATATTGTATTTATATTTTAAATTTTTGAATTTACTTATCTACATTATTATTAATTGTTATTAGTAGTAGTAATTGTTACTATTATTATTTCATTTTGATTACTATTTATTCTATTATTAGTGTTATTGTTATTATTGTCAATATTGTTGTTATTATGACTATTGTTAATTATTATTATTATTATTAGTGTTTATTATTGTTAATTTCATTGTTGTTACTCTTAATTACTCTAGTAATATTGTTATTATTATTGTTGTTATAATTATTATTATGGTTGTTATTATTATTAGTATTATTATTATTATTGTGGTTAGTATAAATGAAATTGTAGTTATTATTAATTATTATCATTGTTTATATTATTATTTTAAATTTACTTTTATTATCACTTTTATTATTATTAGTTTTCTTTTTAATATGGTGTTGAGTTAAGCCCATAAACCCACTTCCATATTATTTCTTATTTCCTTTTCTCTTAACCCAAACCCATTTCCTTATTCTCCTCTTTTCTTTTCTTTTCTCTCATTTCTTATCTTCTATTTTCCCAAACCTAAACCAAACCTAATCCTAATCCTCATTTAATCTCTCTCCCACAGCCGCCAATCACCCAGCTCTCTCTCTTCTTCCTCCCTGCCAACACCATGACCCGGCCATCTTACCTCCTCCACAACAACACAATCACACCCTCCATCTCCACCCGCGTGCAACCACGCCCATCACCACATGCAAGCCACCCTCCCTCCTCGTTCCGCTGAGCCACTCCATCAATGACAACCTCCGCTGGCATCCACCTGAACTCCATCTCCTTCACCCAAGCACGCTCTCCCCCTAGACCTCCTCCGTGAGCAGCACCCCACTTCTTCCCTCTTCTTCCTCCACCATGGCAGCCTACGCCCACGCCCACGCATCAAGCCGTGCCACCCATTATCATCTCCATCTTCATCTTCTCCATCTCACCTTGGTCGAGCCCCCTCTGGCCTGCGCACGCCCATCAGCAGCCCGGGCAGCACAGAGATCCACCGGAGATCCACACGATCATCGAGCACCTCATCCATCTCAGCCGAGATCAGCCGGAGCTCGAGCACCTCCTTCCCCCTCCATCGCCGTAAGTCTCTCTCCCTCATTCTCCATCTCCCTCTTTATCTCTCTGTTGCTCACTGTGTGTGAGTGCATGTATGTGAGTGAGTTCTCTCTCTTCTGTGTATTTTGTGTTGCTTATGCGTGTGTTGTGTGTGGGTGATTGGATTAATTTCTCTCCCTCTCAGTATGTATGTAGATCTCTCTCTCTGTGTTATGAGTGTGTACGTGTGTGTGAATCTGTGATTGTGTGTACGTATGTGTATAAGTATGTGTTTCCTTCTTCCTCTCTTTGTATATACGTGTGTGTATCCCCCTCTCTCTATGTGTATGCATGTGTATCACACTCACTGTGAATCTGTGTTGTGTCCACATGTATGTGAACGTGTGTGTTGTGCATGTATCGGTGCGTGTCTATGTATATCTCTCTATATATATCTCAGTCTCTCTCTATGTGTGTTTGTGTGTTGCAATTATACGAACCGATCGGATATTCCAGAACTGAACCCAGTAACAGAAGATTCAGATTCGTGTTCGCAGAGTGCCGATATGCTAGGTGATTCGAAAACCCGACACGCAAGACGATTCGGAGATTCAGACTAGTTTATGCATTGCACACCTGATGGTTATTCAGACTCGGATCCGCGTTATTTCTTGTGAGTATTTACGATTTTTGTTTATTTTAATTGTGCATTTTGTCGTATCATTTCATGTGGAGGTTTTTAATTTTATCATATTTTATGTTTAAGGTATTGTTCACGCTAAATTATGATTCTTGCATGTCATATGGTGTTAACTTAACTATCTTTATAACAGAGTAAATGTTCTATTTAGAAAACCTGATTTATTCCCAAATACTTTATGATGTGTATTTGGAGTAAATAATTAACAACTCCAGATAATCAAGTAAGAGTTATTGATGGACTGTACCGAGGAATGTTTAATGATAAATAGTGAAATGAAAATTTCAGAAAAGACCGACTGTTGATTTTGAATGTTTGATGATTCAGATTCTACTCAGAACAATCGGTTATTGATTCATGAATTATCATACTATAGGAGAGTTAGATTTTAGTGATAATAGATCAGATATACGTTTGATGATTTTTTATATTTGAGCTTATTAAACCTATTGATACTTGGATCAGTGGACAAGATGGAAGCATGGTTTGACTTGAGATATGGGAGTAGATTAGATTAGTTGGATATGTTCACATTTACTGTTATAGTTACTGTCACCGTATTATCCTAGTAATCCAGATAACATACATATTGATTGATTTAAGTTAAATTAAATAATAATGAAATTGGACAACTTACACCGAGATTGAGAAAATTGACGGAGGAGATAGCGTCTGTATTTTGAGTGGACCTAGGATACAGGTTGCGCAGCTGACTTAAGGTTCCACTGTAGGGTTTTCGAGGGATGATTAGCATCCCATCTGTTATTATTCCACTGTTTACAGTGAGTTATTATTACTGTTACTGAGTACTTAGCGGTATGACCTGATTCAGCATCAGGAAACTAAGGTCGTGGTCCCGGGTATGTACGGGACCGACCTAAAACATAGACAATATCTCCAATCAATCAGTTTCAATAACTTAAGACCTTGATTGATGTGTGTATTAAGCGTATTATGGGATGCATTTACTGCATGTGACAATTGGTGGACAAAATTAATAATAATAAACTGTCCATATTGTAATGTAACTTAACTCTGTTCGCCTGTCTGATTCATATATGACATGATAGACAACGGACTGAACACATGACCTGACTGTATCACATGGCTTTAAAGTAGTCTGTTATCATTATTATTTATTTATATTCTATATGTTATAGTGTTCTTAATGATCTGACTGCTTTATTATTATAATGTAATTCATCACTTCATATGCACGTGCACCTTCCCTCATCTTACACACTCATTGAAAGTTTTCTGACTCCCCTGGATTTGCATATTCAGGTCCATATATATTCTATTTTGCTGATGAGGTGTTTTGAAGAGGTTACACGCATTACGAGGAGCCTGGAGTTCTCTTTGCTCGATCATCCGATTCGGGTATTCTTTCATGTCTTTCCTGTTTATTCTTGTTGATTCTCTGTATCACTTGGACTCAATTTATTGTATTGATTATTCATAGAATGTGATATCATGTGTTAGAAATTTATATGTTCTATTGCAGTGACTTTATTGCTCTCATAATTGATCCATATAGCTTATTCAGGTTACTTTAGGCTTAGTGTGTATACATGAGATATTCTCTTTGCGTATATATGACGTTGACTCTCGTCGCGGCTCCTTTTTTTGCGTATTTTAGGAAGCGGGGCGTGACGATAAACTATAACAAAAAAAATGACTAAGTGACAAAAGGTAGCACGTGATGTCCCCATCAAGCTATCTAGCAAATCTTTGTATATTCTCGAGCTCTCAAGAGCCTACATATATTTCGCATATATTTCATCAATACATCCTCTCAAGTTTTTTGACGCTTTGGTCCAATAAAAGTTTGAGCCCTCAGTTTTTTTGGACATCAAGCAAGTATGATCTTCCAATTGGGTAAAAAGATAAAAGATTGCCCTTTTTCTTGTTAATTCACCAGTCAGTTGTTCTTAGGATGCATGTTCTCTTTCAGGTTTTTGTTAATTTATTCAATAGTGAGTTAGTAGCTAGACTTGGATTCATCCTAGGATGCATAAATTTGACAGCTTTCTTTGTTTTAAATATTTTAAATTGAATATGAGAATTTCTTTTCCAAAAAGCTCAATATAATCCAAGTTGATAGTGATAAAGAACTTTACAGGATCATTCAGACAATCTGAGGGCTGAAAGCATTACATGTTGCATTCTTGCCCTCACGCACCTGAACAAATTACACTGCAGAAAATTTATAATGTGACTAAGAAATATTTAACCACTCTCTTTCAACGTCTGAACCCAAGTCTTTGGACATGGATGATTTTCTAGCATTCTCTACTTAATTATTCAGCTAGTTTTTCGTGTTCTAATTTACTCCCTTCAGAAATATTTTTGGCTGAAGCCGCTGAACTGCATGATGAGTTTAATATTTTCAATTATCTAGTACCCTAATTCTTGCATTTTTGCTGATAAATAAAGTGATAATAAGAGAGTTTGTAATATTTTTGGGTTTTGAGAATATTTTTAGTAATGGGCTAATTATTTTAAAAGTGCTAAATTATTTATTATTTTGTGAATTGCAGTGCCAAGCCCATGAAAAAGAGTTTCAAAGAGCCAAAAGCCCAAAGTCAATTGAATAAAATCAGATTGTGCAGCAATTCAAGGAGATGAACAAATAGAACAAGAGATAAGGAAGGATTTCTTCAAAATTGATAAGATTTGAAAAGATAAAATCAAATTCAAAATTCAAACTGAGCATCCAATAAAGTTGAAATTCAAATTTCCAATTCGCAAGTTTCAACTGACTCAAAATCAAATTCGGAGAGATAGAATCAATTCAAATTTTAAACCGATCCAGTGAATGGATAAAGTTGTTGAAGATATAGCAACAAAATCAACTACAACACCACCTATAAAAGGGAGAAAAGAGAAGTACCATGAGAAAAAAAAAGGGGAGAAGAGAAGTACCATGAGGGGGAAGGCTGAAATTAGAGAGCATCTCAGTGGACCTGAGGAGGAGCACGACACATGAAGACACCATATAAACTCTCTCTGTTTTATTCTCATCTTTGTATTGAACTGATTGAATTTTAATAAAGATGATGATTTTTTTGACATGAGCACTTAAATCTTTACTCTTGAGTTTTGATGAGATTGCTGTGAATGGCTATGCTAAATTATTATTTTTTATGAATAAATCTATGTAATATTATTTTCTATGTGTTTGATTTAGATCCAAGATAGATTATGCCTCTAGAATTAATTCGGGAGATAGTTTATACCTGAGACTAAGTTTCTGCATCAATTTTATTTATTGTTTTATCATCACCGAGATACGCTATGCCTATTGATACTCTTGAAGCATGACGAGTAGATAGTCTATGCCTAGGTGAGTGAAGTAATTTGTATGATCTATAATTTTAAGCCATGAAACTTAGATTGATTCTAAATTCAAGAAACTTTTGAATATTGAGATTTTAATATCTTGGCAAGATTGATCTAGGATTGAAGGATAGTTTTTTCTGTGATAAATTAATTTAGAAAAAGAAATAAAAAATTATTTTTCATCAATTTTCTTTAACTGCCTTTAATTAGATTTTAACAAAATCTCTTTTTCTAAAAAAATTATTTTTCATCAATTTTCTTTAACTGCCTTTAATTAGATTTTAACAAAATCTCTCTGTAGATTCAACTTGATCTTGCTGCTATACTCATTATTAGTAGTTTGATTAGATTTTTTTGATTTGTATCATTTTGCGGATTTAATGACACTGTTTTCAAATTGATCACTCCACATTATGGCTTTCTAAAAATCTTTGGTTTTCGATGCTAAAATTATTTAATGCCCTTGGAGAGATGTCAAACTCAATCTTAAGAATAGGCCAAATCTTTTTTTTATTGGTTATGGTGGACTTAAAAAGGAACCATTAAGGTTTCAACTTCTCGTCGTGTAGAATATGATTAACGCCCTTTGCGGACAGTATTTGGTTGGTTCTTCTAGACTCGATCCCGGTTCCGGAACCGGCAATTCTGGTTCCTCTATATGAGGAACCGGAACCGGACCGGGGCCGACAGGTTCCAGTTCGGGTCTGGGTTTTTTTTTCCTCCAATTTTGATTCTTGAACCGTTTCTACTCAGTCGAATACTAATTTTTAAATATAAGAAAAATTAACAAAATAATTAAAATATTAAAAACGGGTTGGAACTTAATCTTTACCATAATTAAGTTGCCTACGTATCCTCTTGGGGTTTAGAGAATCAAAACCCACGTAGTTCTCTTATATTAATTCTTAAACATTATCTCAATCGCTTTCTTCTCCGTTCTAGTGGTCATCATTTTAATAAAGTCTTTATTTTCTTCCCGCACGATTTCTTATTGTCTTAGCACTATTTTTGTCTAATCATCAAGACATACTTAGGCCCCATGATTTGGGAGGCATACCCGAACGAGTTTGATCCAAAATATTTCCCCCTGTACTGAATACTTGCACACATAAATTTAAAACATGACAAACACATCTTTAATAAAAAAATTTACCCCCTAAATGCAGGTTTACTAACTTTTTCTAATTCAGGAATAGATGCAGTATTAGCATATGCATTATCAAAACCTATTGCAAAAATCTTATTAATCAAACTATATTATTTTCATGAATACTTTTATCAATCTATAAGTATTAGATGCATATCTTTCATCAAATACTCTAAATGCAATTATTCATTTTCGTAAGTTTTATTCACGATCAACTCAATGACAGGTGATCCCTATGTAAAAAAGTTGTTGCCAGTGATCATTTTATATATAGCTACATATAGATACATGACCATCAAAAGTGTGAAAAATTCATGTAATTTTTTTCTTTTTTTATAAAGTTTATGAACTGTGCGTGTGAGAGTGGTCCTAGGCACTCTAGTTGCTTGAAAATTTAATATACTTTGACAATAATTTATAAAACCTAATTTTCACTTTAATTAAAAGATAAGTGTTCAATAGAAACCATTCGTGCTAATTCATTTCTATTTTTAACATCAGAGAAATGAAATAATCGAGGGTTATCAGTAGCGTACCTTGATATCTGAGTTTTCGTTTTGGTGAGACCGATTTGACAAGAATGCGCCTTTTCGAAATGCTTTCGATATGTCCCACAGCCACCAGAAGCGGACCATTTATAAGTCTTTGGACAATACATGCAATTTACACTAACGATTGTGCCGTATCATTCTTGATTTTTATAATATCCATGTTTAATAATACATAAGTTAATATTAAATAATAATGTCAATAATAAATGTCTTATAATAAAAATAATGATAAATAATAGTTATAAATTATTTATATATAATGATTAATAAAATCAATTTATAAATAATAATTGCATCTCAAAATAAATATCAAGTAATAATAATATTAGTGAATATGAATTTTAATAATAATCCATTAGTTACAATTATAATAACTAATAATGATAATAATAATAAGTAATACTAAATAATAAATTAGCAAACAAAATTTGCACCTGCTGAGGTTCGAACCCAAGCCCACAGTGTTAAGAGAGGAAAGCTTTAAACACTTTGCCTCATTGGCTTGCAGTAGGAGAAGAATAGAGATTTTATTTAAACGTTTATTTAAAACCTTTCATCTTCCCCACTTCACCCACGTCTCCCACCCCCTCTCATATGCACCAATCTCTCCCTCCCATAACTCTCTTTCTCTCTCACGTACGCCCCCATGTCTCCCTCTCCCTTTCTACCGTAACTCCTCTCCTCTCCTTATATTCTCTCCCTCTCCTCCCTCTCACCCACTTGCAACCCAAAACACACAGTTTCTCTCTCTTATCTTCTCCTCTCATGCCTCTTCGCGCGCCGACAGGCCACCGGAGCGCTGCCTGCAAGACCACCTCCTTGCCGCCCTGCACCCGACTTGAGGCCTCCCTCTGCTGCTCTCCTGCATAAGCCGCCACTTCTAAACTCGACCGTCATCGCGCCACCGCCATTTTTCATAGCCGCCGCGGCAACTGCAGCGAGCCACCACCCCTGCAGCGCCACGCCAACGCTGACCGCCACCTGCACAGCGACGTCGGTGAGTGAATTGTAATTTCAATAATATTTAGTTCACTTGAGCATTTTATCGAACATCTTGACTACATTAACTTATTTCACAAATTTCATCATGAAATCCTATGCTTAAAACCTAATAAAAATAATGAGAAATAGCCAAGATGTAAGCGTAATTATCATAATTTTTACATGATTTTGAAATTTTTTATTTAACAAAAAAGAAGAGATTCTTCCCTCGGCCACGCACAGTTATGTGGCCGAGACATTCCCTTGGCCAGCCTCTATGCAGAGCCAGACCCAAGACCAATTTAATTTCTCTTAGCATTTCATGGTCATAATTTATTTAATATCGCATGGATTTGGTGTTAAAAAACATGAGCAATTATTCTTTAGCAAATGGACTTTGTGCAACAAATTGTTCTTTGAATCCTATATATATATATATATATATATATATATATATATATATATATATATATATATATAAGGGATGAGTGGAGAGTATGAGCCTTCTACATGATCTGGACCCGGACCCGATCACACCAAATTTTATCCTTATATGTAACAAATTGCACAGGTACAAGATATCGTTCATTCACATCCATAAGATGATGTGTTAACCCAGGCAACTTTGTATGGGCTAAAGTGAGAGACCATTTTTAACCCTATCTTCGAGACCAAACTAGATAACACAGTATTTATGCAACTTCTACTATCAACAATAATTTTACAGTTCTTATCACCAATCTTTAACCACGTGTCAAAGCTCGTGGTTCTATTCAGTCATCAGTATTTTTAGACTGCGCTAGAGTTCATCATGAATAGTATCGTAGGTACTACTCATGTAAAACCAAAAAAAGTCATCTCCTCCATAAAAAAATAAAAAAATTAGCCTCCTTTAAGTTCCAAAACCCTAGTCGTCATCAAATATCGCCTCCTTTACTGTCTTTCGCCATCAACTTTCGCTGTTGTTGAATCATCAGATTGTGTTGTCGGCTACTTTCATTACTCCTGCCGGTCTCTATTGTTGCTTATCGATACTACATTTACTGCGGGTATCTATTACTACTGAATTTGAGGATCTCCCAAAATCTCTCCTATTGAGTTTGAGGATCTCTCAAAATCTTTCCTACTGAGTTTAGGAAACTCTAAAATCCTATTTGTATCTAAAGCAATGATGAATATTTATCTTTTTGCATGGAGATTTGCTTTGATTGGCAACTCTAACGTCATCAAAGATTCAGCAGTGTGACATAAGATTATAAATTTCGTATTTGTTTCTTAATTTTTTTTGTTTAGGAAAAATTTGTTTAGAAGTTTCTAATCTATATAACAAGCTGGGCAAGTTAGATCTCTATGCTCCAACTTGAGAGGAAGTGTTAAGGTTAGTTATTAGTATTGGGTTATTGGGTTATTATCTATATACCCATATAGCCATCTTGTCTTCTATATATACTTTGTACCTTCTCTTATGTTAATATTGTTAAGAAATAGAAACCCTAAAATTGAATTGATTTATTAACATAAGAGAAGGTACAATATATATATATATATATATATATATATATATATATATATATAGGACAAGAAGAGTATATGGTAAATATGGGTAATCACCCAATAACCCAAATACTAATAACTTAACTTAACAGAACCAATACCAAAGCAAATAGCTTTTCAAATAATTCATAATCATAGTCCACTTATTTCAATACCAATATTGGCCTTATAGTAGGCCCACACAACTAGAAGTTCCCCATCATAACCAATGTGGGACTAAAAACAAAGAAACAAATAAAGAGATGAAACAAATAAAGAGACTAAAATAAAAGCAATGCAGAGTGATCCCCATCACACAGCTTCTCTTTTTCTAATCTAAAAATTTTAACTCTATGAAGCACTACCTTTTTTTAAGAAATAATGATTTGCAGCGGAGTTAATTTGACATCCAAACAAACATTTTGGATTGAAATCTAAAGGAATTCTACACCGAGGAAAATAGGCGCAACCCAATGGATTTTCAACCAAAATGAAATCCAATGGATTTTCACTGAACAATCCAAACAAGTCCTTATTCAAGAAGTGAGAATATGATGTTTTACGCAAGTCCCAAAGTTAATTATTCAAAGGGGTTTCATACAGATTCCATCACAAGAGCTGATATAAAAAATTATAAGGACAAGTATCATATTTAAAAGCAGTAACTAAAATACCGGATTGCAGAAGGGGAAGCCACTGCAATGACTGGAACACAAAGCGCTTGTTTTAGAACCATCTCGTCAACATCTTGAACAGCCACCTGAAAAGAGAAGCCGAGAAACACTCAAGAAACAGAATCACTTGGTATAATGGCTAGGTGTATAGACCCAGTTGCACTAGAGAACATAGATTTGTTGTCCTTTCCCTTAGGAAAAATGGCATTAACATAATTATGAGATAACAATAGAACATAATAGCAAAGAAAGATCAAGCTTGTTACAGAATACATGCGATGAGTATCAAAGAAAATAGCTCAATCAAGGAATAACACTGAATTTCCTCCATGGCGAACACCAAAAGCTCTTTGGATAACATCTAAGTTTGAGATTTTACAGTATTGTATGTATTCAGCCTTGTAACCTGAAATCCTCGAGCTGACAAGCCTTCCTCTGCACAAAAACATGTGTAAGTGAATCAGAATTTTTGTGCTGAATAAAAACTGCAGGTTTGATATTAAGTCCAGGTTGTAGTTAACATAATATGTGTGTAAGGAACAGCAGAAACAGCAATCATTCAATGTTGCGAAAGACACACACAGGCTTTATAAATCTGATATCGAGAGGGGCAACTTGAAAATGGTGAACAACCAACATGTGTATAATATATAGAAATTCAAGGGCCTCTTATCAACTCAAATTCGGAACTTTAAACACTACAACTTTTTTTTTCCCCCTGAGAATAAGTTGTAGCCTGGTGCAAGCGGAATTTGAACCCATACACCGCAAAGAGATTTTACCACTGGGCTCCAACAGCACTTACCCCTATAACTTTATTCATTCATGATGATGCAGTGCTCACAAGCATTCATGTCAGTGCAGATTTTTAGGGAAAAAACAAGAGAAAGTCATGATCATTGTAATTTGCTTTCTTGGTCTAACATGCATCAACTCAAAAATGTTAGATTATGATTATAGACAAGGCTACATTTCATGTATCATTTAATGGTTCAAAAAACCCAAGTTCTTTTTATTTCATAATTCACATACTTGCATTAAGAATTGGCTTCTGGACTATTCAAGACAAAAATAATAATGCCAATCTGAATATAGGTTAAACTATACCACGTAAGAAAAGTGGAAACATGAGAAAGTATATGATAAAAGTGACTTCTATGCACAAAGGATGTCTTTGAGGAGATGTTGACGCAAGGACCAGGTGCTAAGAAATAAACTGCATATTAGTAGTTCAATTTACAAGTGAACAACGAAGATACATTTATATAAGATAGCTCCAGCACTAAGGCCTACAAAAGCCATTTGACCACTTGGTATCCCTACTAACATGCAATGCCCAGAGTTCTGTCAAAACACAATCAGCATTATTATATGTGACTTATCCAAGTAATATAGCTGCAGGGGTTTGGGACGTCCCCCCACCAAAACACACACACACACACACAACACACACACACAAAAAGAATATAGAAAAAGAGAAGTTGTGGCACAGTGGCTGGGAACACTATGATAATAAGTTCAAATCTTGCTGTAAGCATCAATTATTTCCTCATTATGTGTATGCGGTCCGCCACATGTAAAACAGTTTGTTCTTTCTTTTCATTTGAGGGGAGTATCGAATGTGAAGCTTCAAATAATGTGAACCCATTACCTAATAACTTGTGCTTATCATTGAAGTGGTCACCAAGAAAGCATGGTGTACGAATGCATATAATTAAAAGTAAGAGACCGGCTAATAGTGATTTTCCGTGGAGCACCCAAATTGATTTCCTCAGATTTAAAGTCAGCAAGCTTTTCTATATTCCTATCATTCATTATAAATGATAAACTATGAAAGAAAATATTTATTAACTACAAATAACTCCATCTTTATTAATTGTAAAAGACGAATATACAACTGCATAGAACCATGAGCAATCATCCCCTTAAATAGAGAATCAAACAAGTCCAATCCTACACAAATAATCACAATTATAATTCTAAATATTAAAAAAACTGTAAAGACTCCAAACTCCAAATACTGATAGGATTCTTTAACAAATTACTAATTATATCTAGCATTCCCCATCAAACTCACGATGGCATAAACTTTGAGAGTTTGCCTAAAAAAACTGAAAAAATGAGTGTTGAAACTGCTGAGGTGGTAAAACAGCTGCTGAAAATGCTAAAAACAAGTGTTTAAGTACCGATGTTAAATGCTAAATTGATGCTGCCAAATTGCTGAACTGTTGATGCCAAATAGCTAAGTTTCTGATGCTGCATGTTGAATTTACTTATGCAGATGCTGAATGTTGAATTTTCTGCTGATAAGTGCTGAAGAGTGTGTCCTGAAAAACTTCAAGCTGAAAGTGCTGAGAAATCGGGTTCCAATGCAAATGGGTCAGCCGGTCGAATTTGATGCAAAATAGATACTCAGCACGTTCTTAAAGGCCTTTCACGAGCCATCTAACGCAAAGGAAACAATCAAATGAGACATGCAAACTCGCGAGATGCAACTGAAAACTTTCATCAGATTAAATAAATTTGAAGCGGACGAAGAGATATAAACAAAACAGATAAAGTGAGGCATGTGTTCAACACGTGCAGTCTTTATTCCACGAAGTGAATTTATGAAATTCTGAACAAATGTGGAATCTGGACTAGATTGCTAAATGCTTATTCGAAACCAGACCAAAAACTAGCTGCCAACCAAACCCAACTCGATCTGCATCCAATTGAGAGCTGAACCAAACTGCCCTTGAACCAATTCAGATTTCCAATCAAACCATATGACTTGGAGAAGTCTATATTGCAAATTGATCACGAGTCAGTGGAGAAGGTAGCCAAACTCAAATTCGAACAAAACCAAATCCTCGAGAGAGCAACACTGATGTGAATTAGACGAATGGTTTGATAACCAACAGGTTGATCTGAAGCAAATTCCTGAAGTCAATGCTGAATATGCTCGAACTACATGATAACGTGGGATGTAAGAAAACAAAACAGAACTACATGATAAGCAGAATTATCAGATCAAATCAAAGTGGATCAGACATAAATAGCAAATTGGTCAGTCGTGGGTTGTCGAACAAGAATTGAGAATGAAGGATTGCTGAAAAACAATTGCCGATGATGTAGACTTGCTGAAGACAAAAGGCTGACAAAGAACATCTTTATTAACTCTGAAGAACTCCATCTTTATTAATTCACAAAAGAACCACAAAATATCATTACATAGAGCCATAAGCAGTCCTCTCCTTATATAGACTTAACAAAAACAGATCTTACTCAAAATTGTAAATATAATATTAGATAGTACTATGTCCCTATAAGACTCTAAATAGTACTAGAACTCTATAACAAATTACTAATTATATCTAACAGTAAACACAAAAAATATTCAGATATAAAAGAAGTATGATCTTCAGAACCATTCTGCAAACTTTAAAACCATGCATTAAAATAAGGAAAACATCAAATCGAAATATCAAGGTTTGAAAGCAAATAACTAGCATGGAAACTAACCCAACTTACGATAACCCAGTGTTTTAAAAAAAACCCGTTATAACTCGTTATATAACATAACGCCAACTAATCGTTATGTAACAAGTCTAAAAAATGCAATGTTTGATAACTATAGTTATTTTGCCCATAATTTGCGTTACGTTACGTTATTAACGTAACACACCATAACCTACGTTATGGCGCAAGTCGACTTTTTATAAACCCTCCATGTTCTCCCTGTCTATGGTAAAAAAAATTCCTCCAAATTTGCTCGCTCTCGTCCTCTCTGTAACCTGAACGTCATCTCCTCATTTGGCGCTGAGAAGAAAGAAGAAGACACATCTTTCTGATCGGCAGCAAAAGAAGAAGTACCTCTGGTGGTTCTCCGTCGTGGTGGTTCTCGCCGATGTCATCTCCAAGCGGCGGTTCTCTGACTCCAAGCACATGTAAGCTCTCTTTCCCCCGAGCTCTCTCTCTCTCTCTCTCTTCAGTCTCCCCCAGATCTCTCTCCCCCTACCGATCTCTATCTGCTCTCTCCCGAGGGAGAGAGCAGAGAGAGATCGTGAGGGGAAGCCGAGAGAGAGATCAGGAGAGTGAGAGATAGATTGAAGGGAAAGAGTGCAGAGATAGTAAAAGAGGGAGAGAGCATAAAGAGATCGGGGGTAAAATATCAGAGAGAGTGAAGGACACCGGAGTATAATTGTGTAGTATATTGTAGATTGAATTATGAATTATAATAAATAGCATGACTAAAAATTATGAATTATGAGAATTATAAATTGTTGTAAATTGAATTATGAATCTTTGTGTAGATTGAATAGCATGACTAAATATGAATTATAATGAAATATGCAGATCATATTGTTGTTTGGCAGATGAAATTATGAATTATAACTTGTGAATGTAAAAATTTGTTATAATACTTGCTAAAAATTGTTGAGAGACTTGCTAAATGTGTTATATATTGTTTTGATATTTTTTAGATTTTTTAAAATTATTTTTCTATTTATAAATTTTTTTAAATATAGTATATATATATTTATTTTTATTAAATAAATATTAAATCGTGTAACCTACGTTATGCGTTACGTTATAACCTATGCTAACATAACAGAAGCAAAACGTTATCATTACGTTATCGTTGTTTTAAACATTGCGATAACCATAAAATATACATAATTGACTACCCTAAGGTAGTGTTGCCACAACAACAAATTCAGATGAAGTTTCTAACCTGCAATAGTGTCAACATGGAGCGTGTGCATTAGGCATTACACTTCAAAAATAGATAGTAACAAAAGCACGAGAAATATAGAATGTTGTTTTGCCGCAACAACCACAAGTAAACACCAACAGAAACAGATGTAAAATTGGATGCTTCCTAGCAATCATTATGAGACTATCTAAATATGAAACAGGTGCTAGAATGTATACTGAAGTTGATATGAACGATACCAAAGAATGCAAGAATACTAAGATATTGACCTACCAATATCATTGCTGGCCTTCACAGATGCAGGATATAAGACTCTGCAGCTTCTAAGACCATACATTGGGAGCTCTGCAGCTAAAACTTTCCCTGTTGCTGTATGCAGGGGAAATAACCATTAGTATTAAAATGCAACTGCATTAATAATAATGATGTTAGAATATGGCTTGCATTCAAACAGTTCAAGAGGAGGATTAAAGGTTTAAGATAACACATGGCTATGAGAAATCGGTGTATGACAAATATGGACATACTTGCATGTAATGCAAGTGAAGGATGCACATTCATGGTCATGAAGGATCATTATGGTTCACATGCGCGCTTATATGCATGTTGGAGTTGAGCCTCAGCAACAGGATGAATTCAACCAATGGAAAGAGATTGACTTGGTCAAACTCATGTGTTAACTTCAGTTTCATGTTAACGTTTCAAGTTGGCTCAACACGGTGTTATCGTACTTCTATTCGGACTCAGACTACATGCAATTCATAATGTGAGACGAATTTAATTCCTATAGGTTGTGCTAACAGCACAAGTCAAATTCATATTCAAGTTGGATTCGGTTTCTAAGTTCAGCAGATTGGAACTAAGTATGTAAGGCTTGATTTGAAGACATCTCAAGACGATGGGATTGATGACCAAGAATAGACCTCAATTCTAATCTAAAGAAATAGTTATAGTAGAAATAGATTCCAATTGTAACTCATACTAGAGGTCAAAAGTGTTAGCCCAAGGGAACAATCACTTTTTATTTTGATGATTCTAAAACTCATGTAAGTGTGGTACTAATTATTTTCAAGTGTTTTTAGTACACAGGTTTTCAAGAGTGGGATGTTCAGCTTTTAAAGGAGATTCATGTATTGGACTCTAGCTCAAAGAAGACAAATTTTATAAAAGTCCACTTGAAGACTTTAAAAGATGAATCTACTCTTATATATAGTTTGTAAAGTATTTAGTTTGTTAAAGCTTTGTGTAGAGAATTGAGGTTCAAGAGAACACACAAAGTTTTTCCAAATCAATTTGATGATTTTTTAGATTATGATTTTGTGTTTTATTTTAAAGTCAAGTTTAAAATCATATACGAATGTTTTCCTTATTGTATTTTTCAAAATATTTAAAATATATTTAATTATACATATTTTTGCTTAAAATATATTTAAAATAATATAGTTTTCTATTTTACAAAATATATTTTAAAATAGCTTTTATAATTGTCCATGTACCAGGACAGTCGAAAGTCATAAGCTGTTGTCGACTGCTGATACATGCGCACAAGCTGAGAACAATTTAGGTGTCGACAGCCTTATATAGCTATCCACAGGGCAGTATAACAGAGACTGGCTCTGAGCTTAGTCTGTCGACAACCAAGTATGGCTATCGACAGCTAGGTTAACAGAGACTGAGGATGTCTCAGTCTATTGACAGTTAGACTATGCTATCAACAGTCATTGTGTAAGTTTTGAAAAATCGACCGTTAGAGCCATGACTGTTGACAGACCTAGAAAGTTGTCGACAGCTAGGCAATAAACCTGCCTGATTTGTCTTCCAACGAGTAGTTTTTTATCCAAACATGTCTAGATTCATTTCAATGTGTATTTTGTATTTTTAACATGTTTTTGATGCTTGAATTTGTTGAGTAAAGATCTCTATACTTCTATAAATAGGAGAGATTAGAGAAACATTTCATATCAATAATTTCAGGAGAAAATCATTCAAGCTTAAGTTTTTCAAGTGTTCAATCTTATTCTTCTCTGTTTTCTCATACTTTTTCTTGAGTCGTCATATTCCCTATTCTAAGCAATAGGAAAAGTGTAAAAAGAAAGTGTTTGTAATCGTAAGTAAATCACCAAGTGTTGTTACTTCCTGTTCTCTGAGAGTTCTTCTTTAAAGGAGGGTAGTGAGGTGGAGTTGTTGCGGGATCGCGTTAGCGTTGTAATCAAAGTTAATTATAGTGGAATCCTTCATAACGGTGAAGGCGGGGACGTGGAGCAATTGGCTCGAACCTCGATAACAATCTCATATATTTGCGATTGGCTATCTCGTTTGATCTTTCTAACTCTTTCCTTATTTACTGCAATTTTATACTTGTCTTATTATTCATGATATATATTGTTTGAACTTATACATCAAGAAAGCAATTACACACCTCCACTTTAATTTTAAGAGAAATTGTGAGAAGTTCAGAGCCCTTCATAAGGTATACGGCTTCATTACTTGATAATTGAGACTGGATAAGTGTTGGTTGTTTATAATTGTTTTTAATTTCCATTTTGTTTTAGTATATCACATATTCAACCCCCCTCTAGGTGATTTCAAAAAGGTATATATAGATAAATATATACCCCTTGAGAGAGGATTAGATTGATCCAAAAAAGAAGCCAATTCTTCAAGGAAAATCTGTAATCTTGAGAGATTAAGAACAAAGAATAATTTTTGCAATCCCCTTCTAGTTAATAAAAACTCCCCCTCTTTCTGAATGGAGGCAAATTGCCAAACGCTATATATCTTTTTGTTTGGAATTATTTGTTGCTTTCTTGTTCGCATCAAGTAAGCTTGTTACACTGAGTGGGTTCTCACAAATGATTAAAACAAATAATGCAAATTTCTATCGTCCCTAGTATGTGCTTGTTGGTAAGGAGGTATTTGTGTAAATTTGGAAAAAAAAATTACATGTATGTTTTATGGACAGCAACCCCTCTATCTTAACTATTTTCTAATTATTACGAGTTCCAGCCACAGATGCGGAGGTCGTGTTCCAGCCACAGACGCGGGCCTCATGCCAAACACGAGGGTCGCGTTTCAACCCAAACACGGACCTTGCGTCCTTTGTCAAACACAGAGGTCGCGTTCCAACCTTAGACGCGAACTTCGCAGTCTCTGTCAAACGTGATTGTCGTGCTGTTCATTGAGTCACAGACCTCAGGGTCGCGTTTCAACATTAAAACGCGAGACTGTGTAGCTCCGCGTTTCAACGCAAATGCAAGCCTGAGAAGTTTCGCGTTTCAACTTCAATGCGAGCCTGTGAGCTCCGCGTTCCAACACAGACGCGAGCTTGTGAGCTCTGCGTCTCAACATCAGAGCGAGGTTCGCGTCCAGCGCGAGATCGCGGTTCTGCTGTAACTGACAGCCACGAACTTGGTCAGTTACACCTGATTTTCTCTCCACATAATGGGGAAAAACTTTCCATTATGGAGAGATTTAAGGGGGTTGGTTACACCCTCCCATTATGGAGAGATTTAAGGGGTTGGTTACACCCCAGAATCCTGTATAGATAGCTATAAATGCTAGGGGAAAAGGGGAGAGTTCTAGAGGAGGAACTCAAGAAGCCATATGACAGAGGAGGAGAATCCCTAAAAAGGCACACTTGATGCTTGATACTTGAAGCTGGATAACTACATAAGGCTGAAAGTTAAGCACAAGGCTGTTGAACACATTGTGTTGGAGGAGATAACTCTATACACTTTGCTAAGTTCAAATTGAGTTTCTAATCTTTTTGAAATTTTAGCCACTGATTAAGGTTTCATATCTGACCAGTGCGCTTCTAACGAGAGCAAGAAGATCTGAAGATCAAGCTTTCGGTTCGGCTCGTCAACGGAGAGCAAGAATCACTCTCCACCGCTACACGAAGAACCCAGCATTAAACAAAAAGAAGATCCAACAATTCTTTCCTCTTTTGTAATCGGCTTATTGATCTGTTGTAATTATTTTATAATCAAATAAAGATTTTACACACCCTTCAATTTTTTTGAAGAAACAAAAGATGGCGAGTCCGCTGGGGAAAGGTTTTCTCTACCAATAAGAAAGTCGCAACGCAAGTCGACCTCAAGCTTCTCGGATCAACGGTCGAATTGCTCATTGTCGAATTCGACCAAGAGAAGTTTGAACAACTTTTCTCCTCGGGCTCCATTAGCTCCAAAGTCTCAAGCGAGACTCACTCTCAAGTCTTTTCAGCGACTTCTCAAAGAGAAGCCCATAGGTTTTTTGACAAAGCAAGTGGCTCAACCTCTCCTGAAGTTCTGACAACCTCCCGTGGAGCCAACATGGTTTGCGACGTCTCTCAAGAGACCCGCAAAGCCAATGTTTTGGCTCACGACCAACGCAGTGGCGGAGGCCAATCTCGCCGCCAAACTCCTCCCGAGGCTCAACAAACTCAATTTGCAGGGGGTTCGCAACAACTCCTACGAGCCAAGCGGAATGTTGATTGTTGACAAAGACGTCAAGCTCGCCATCAACAAACAGAGGTCGAAGACAGTGTTGTTGGCACCAAACACGAAGCTCGCGTTCAACCCCGCATTTCTGCAATAAAACGTGATGCTCGCGTTCACGAGCTGCACGTTTCAGCGCCAAAACGTGAAGTTCGCGTCCAGCCTCAAGCTGTGCCAAAACGCAAAATCTGTGTCTCACTTTAGGAACGCGAGACCTGCATTCAACCTAAGGTCGTGACAGAACACGACCTTCGCGTTTCAATTCTAAAATGCGAGAGTCGCGTTCAGTAGCTGACAGTGTTAAAACGCGACCTTCGCGTTTCTCTTCAGAAGCGCGAAATCCGGGTTCAACCAGAGGCTGCGCCAAAATGCGACTTCCGCGTTTCACTTCTAAAACGCGAGAGTCGCATTCAGCCAAAGGTTGTGCCAAAATGCGACCTCCGCGTTTCTCTTCAGAAGCGCGAGACCCGCGTTCAGCAAGAAGCTGCGCCAGAATGCGACCATCGCGTCCAGCCCTAAGATACCAAGTTCAAATGTGAACTGGTAAGCCCTCACCCTCATGGGTTCAAGGTTAGTTCTTCACATCCCCTACAACGGATCTGAGGGACTACTTGGCGAGAAAGAGGAGTGCTCATCAAATCGCTCCTCAGTGTCATTGCGAGCAGCTCATCTCGGCGGTGCTATCTGATTGCCACTGTAACTTTCAGATGACTAAGTCGTCAGTTTTTAGCCTATTGTCAAAGGCTTCAAACTCAAACTCCAAGAGACGGCGATCTCGCAAGAAGAAGTTCTCCGACGCTGAGTACTCAGAGATGACTTCCAACATGGTGGATCCAAGCACCACACCAAGTAAGTCGAAAGGGAAGCAGCTTGCCCTTAGTTCTGAGAAGTCAGATACTGAACGTTTCTCAGGCTTGAAAGAAATACTGATCGAGCCTGAAGAAATTCACCGACGTACTCGGATCCGAACCGGAGCAATTTCCCCGATCGACTATAATTTGCTGGCTAGAGGGATTGAAACAGACGATGAGCACTCTGCCATCGTGGGATCTCATTCATCTAACTCTTATAGGGAGACAGAAGCTTTCGCATATATGGTTGATGTTCCAGAAGAGATAGCCAGGAAATTGAGGAGCAAGCTCGAGTGCAACAGGCGCAGCACGAGATGCTTCAAGCCCAAAAAAGAGTATCAATGATCTCAAGAAGATGATAACTCTTTTGCTTAAAAAGCCAAGGAAGAAGACGAAAAGTTTGAAGACTAAAGGTTCTTCCCGCAAAAGCAAAGGTAAAGAGAAGGAGGATGAAAACTCTACCTCCGAACAATCTGATGGCAATGAAAACAACTTTGAATATGAAAATCCTAAGTCTTCTTCTTCTGAAGAACCAGAGAATTCAGAAGATAATCATGCCAAGAAGATGAACGAGCTTGAGAAACTCCAAGAGGCTATCTCAAATCGAAGCAATCTTCAAGAAGTAGTCAGACCATACCCGGTCGAGTGGGATTCATCTTCTTATCCTCCCGGGTTCAAGACACCGAATCTGTACGCCTTCGACGGCAAAGGTTCGCCAAACCAACATATGTACTACTTCAAATCTCAAACAGGGAATGTAATATCAAACGATACCATCATGGCTCGTTTATTCATCGGCACCCTCAAGGGGGTTACTTTTGAATGGTTCATGAAGCTTACTGCCGGCTCTATCAAGAAATGGGCCGACCTCGAGAAGCTCTTCCTAGCGCGATTCTTCGAAGATGACATCGAAGAATCCGTGCCAACTCTCCTTGCTACAAAGCAAAAGAAAGAAGAGTCAATCAAAGCGTTTGTGAAGAGATTTCAGAATATGGCGTGCCGATGTCCAAGTGGCATGTCACAGCCTACACTGATAGAGACTTGTCGCCACAACCTCCACAATCCTGTACCAATTTCCTTCCATGGAATGGTAGATTCACAAAAGATGTACTCACTTAACGGAATAAATTACAGATCAAACCTGTCATGTTAACATTACACCTCTGATAGTAAGACTTTGATGTATCCCCGGCGGATAAAATCTCAACTTGTCATTCTCCTCAATAGAATAACAGGTCCACCAAGCTTGCTCAAATCGCAAGATAAATCCCGGTCAAGTTAACATCACACCTCTGACCAAGTTAACATTACACTTATGGCAGTGATCTCCTTGATTTTCTTAGTGAAAACGAGACATTTCAATGCTAAGTTAAATATCACACCTCTTGCATTCGTTTCATTGTCAAGTAACACTACACCTATGACAATGATCTTCTCCCAATTTTCTCAATGAAACTGATACTTTCAATGCTAAGTTAAACATCACACCTCTAGCGTTCATTTCACTGTCAAGTTAATACTACACCTATGACCGTGATATTCTCAGTTTTTTTAATGAAAATGAGACCTTCTTGTTGCTAAGTTAATATCATACCTCTAACACACATCTTTGTCAAGTTAACATCACAGCTTTGACAATTCAATTTGCTCAAATTGCAAAACCAACCCATCACGTTAACATTATACCTCTGACGGTAAAAATCTCCATGGATCCTTAACAAATCCAACCCCGCTTGTCATTCTCCCCAATAGAATGATATATCCACTTAAATTGTGTAGATCGCAAAATCAATCAATGTTAGTTAATATCACACCTATAACAGTTAACTTTCATTCCCAGCAGAGTTTTAGTCATGTTAACACTAAACCTCTGATGATAGACTCTGACATAATCCCCAGCGGATCAAACTCCACTTGTTATTCTCATTCATAGAATAGCAAGTCTACAAAACTTGTTCAAATCACAAGTCCAGATCTCACTGTCAAGTTAACATCACACCTCTGACAGTAACCCTCTCAAATTCCCCCAGTGGAGTTATTTTTGCTAAGTTAATATCACACTTCTGACAATTAAAACTCTTTACTTTACTCAATCTAGTTTTCTAATGAAAAAGAAAACATACATGATTCAAGAAGCTTTGAGCGTAACCTTCGCCTCTCAAAAACCAAGCTAGAGTCGCGTCTCAAACACCAAGCTAGAGTTACGTCTCAACATCAAATGAAGATCGCGTCTTTTGAAGTCCATGACATCCGCACCCAATGAACAAGCGCGTCCAATGTGACATCGCGAGAGTCGCGTCCTCTCTCCCAATACAAAGAGTATGTCTCTGTTATTGCAATTAGTTCAACAGTACACTGGCAAAGGTAATTGACAACTCTACCGGTTCAACATTACACTGATAACCAAATCAGAGCTCAAATAAGTTCTACACTGTGTATCTAGATTCTTATAATGATCTTCCCTGGAGGCTTCAAGAAATTCAACAGTATACTCACGAAGACCAAAATTCAGACAAGATCAAGCTCAGGACATCTCAAAAGATTGTCAGTCCAATCATGGGAGTCCAAATCAACATGAAGTCCAAAGTATTCCGAAATTCGTTCCAGTCAACCGTGGAGTTTGAAAACTTTAGAAGAGGTTCTGTAGATTGTCTAAAAATTACTGAAGACAAAACCTCAGACGCGAACCTCGCAGACGCAGAGGTCGCGTTCCAGCCTAAAATGCGAGCCTCATGCCAAATGCGAACATTGCGTCCTTTGTCAAACGCAGAGGTCGCGTTCCAACCTCAGACGCGAACCTCGCAGTCTCTGCCAAATGCGATGATTGTGCTGTTCTTTGAGATGTAGACCCTCAGGATCGTGTTTCAATATCAAAATACGAGCATGTGTAGCTCCGTGTTTCAACACAAATGCAAGCCTGAGAAGGTTCGAGTTTCAACTTCAATGCGAGCCTGTGAGCTCCGCGTTCCAACACAGACACGAGCCTATGAGCTCTGCGTCTCAACATCAAAGCGAGGTCTGCGTCCAACGCAAGCCCCACATTTCTGCTGTAACTGACAGCCACGAACTTGGTCAGTTACATCCCATTTTCTCTCCACATAATGGGGAATAACTTCCCATTATGAAGAGATTTAACAGGGATTAATTACACTCCTCTTATTATGGAGAGATTTAAGGGGTTGGTTACACCCCAGAATCCTCTATAAATAACTATGAATAACTAGGAGAAAAGGGGGGAGTTCTAGAGGAGGAACTCAAGAAGCCATAGGCCAGAGGAGGAGAATCGCCAAAAAGGCACACTTGATGCTTGATACTTGAAGCTGGATAACTACAAAAGGTTGAAAGCTAAGCACAGAGCTACTGAACACACATTATGTTGGAAAAGAAAATTCTATAAACTTGCTGAGTTCAAGTTGAGTTTCTAATTTCTTTGAGATTTTAGCCACTAATTAAGATTTCATACCTGACCAGTGCGCTTTCAATGAGAGCAAGAAGATCTGAAGATCAAGCTTTCGGTTCGGCTTGTCGACAGAGAACAAGAATCACTCTCTACCGCTACACGAAGAACCCAACATTAAACAAAAGGGAGATCCAACCATTCTTCCCTCTTTTGTAATCGGAATATTGATCCGTTGTAATTTCTTTACAATCAATAAAGATTTTACACGCACTTCAATTTTTCCAAGGAAACAACGCCATCACCATGTAAATGCCCCACCCCACCTACACCTCTGTATCGCTTCGACAACCTAATACAGGGCACCTCCCTGTCTCAGGTTTCCAATACACCATCTCTAGATCACTACTAACACCTCAAGCTGCCACTCTCCTCTTCAAACTCCTGATCTGATTGTGATATGATCGTACTCTTATTTACGTCTTCAAACCAATAATTCCTCTCCGATTTCTCCTCTTCATCATCTAGTACCCTTTGATTTCTATGATGATCCGCTACGACTTCAACAATCTCTTCTTCAGCAATCACTTCTTTGAAGATCACTTTGTCATAATCTTCTCTTGGTTTAGTTAGACAAAAAAAACTTAGAATAGGGAGAGAATAAAACTATGGGATTTATTATTGGTTGCTTGGAAGTTTCAAATTTAGAAGGACCGCTCTATCATTGAGCTACTGAGGAAGAACTTTCTTAAGGAAGCCGACTCTTATTCTTTGGACCAACCAACCTATGACCGAAATACTTAAATTTCTCACTAAATTAGAACCAGAACTTAATTCATTTAGATCCAACATTCTAAGAGATGCCAAGCTCCTGTAATTTGTAGACTTGTTATCAGGTTTAAAGTGCTGCGTCAGAAACTGTTCACAGTGAGATTATTGGTGGAAATGAAAAGTTTGTTCTTGTTTAAGTAGAGCTGATCAGTATAGTAGTTTTCAAAATGATAATTATGTTAAAGGCAGTTTTCAGTATGAAAGTAGGGGTAGATGTAGTTTTCATGGGAGGGTACAGTAATAATCGGATTACTAGAGAAGGTCATGGAGATCACGGTGATGGTTTTCGCTAATTCAGTCAGTGTAGATTGGAGAACCACACTCATAGACATGCTCGTTAAGTTGGACCTCCTCAAGAATGTTGCGACTACAATACTATGGCTGTCCTTCAAACTAAACCGAGTGGCCAGCTATAGTAATATCAAGAGCTAAGTATTCCAAGTTCTTTCAGTATTAAGCAGCATAGCAAGCATCCATGCTAACTGCATCACTAGTTAGGGAAGATTATCCTGTTGTGCCTTTCATCGTAAGGCAACACGTCACATGTCAGGTACATTTAGCTTTTTTTGAATATTCCGCAATCCAATCTGTTGCCCACATTCACATTGATTAACAGATATTCTACTAGAGTTAATGGTGTAGGGATGGTACAACCAACTTCCCCTCATTATTTATCTTCAAGTGAATCCAGGCATTTTTGAACATGCATCAAGTGACGTCTTTTTCCTATGACTGAACATATTTCGTGTAATCACTTTATGCATGGGTAAAAGGGGTTGGAATCGCTTGATCTTTCTTTACTAGCTCAATTTTGGTATCTAGATCAAGATGAACAATTCGGATCATCCATGGGGTGACCCACTATGGAGTTCTCACGAACCTCAGTTTGAAAACCCTTCTCATCATTTCCCAACACACACACATTATATATATATAGAGGAGGGGGGAGAGAGAGAGAGACTTGTGTCATTTCGGAAGGATTCGAGGCCAAATCCTTCCCACTCAAATACAATCCTACGACATTCGCATGCAAGATCCATTCTGTTGACGTTGATCTACATTATTTCAAGTAACTAAAAATCAAAAATCATGTATTTTGAATACTTTTTGCCTATTCATCAAGTAGGCGCAAAATGAACGGCCGAAAATAGCATATTGCTTAGATCTACGTCTTTAGACATACAAATTCTCGTTCCGACCATTTCATCATGATATAAACACTTAAAAACCATCACACACTAATTTTTTGTTAGATTTCAAATATTCTCCACCGTTAAACTAACCAACTCACTATTTTAGACTTGTGTCATTCCGGAAGGATTCGAGGCCGAATCCTTCCCACTCAAATACAACCCTACGAAATCTGAATGCAAGATCCACTCCGTTGAAGTTGATCTACATTATTTCAAGTAACTAAAAATCAAAAATCATGTATTTTGAATACTTTTTTCCCACCCATCAAGTAGGTGCAAAATGGACGGCCGAAAATAGCATATTGTTTATATCTATGCCTTTAGACATACAAATTCTCGATCCAACCATTTCATCATGATCTAAACACTTAAAAAAATCCTCACACACCATTTTTTGTTAAATTTCAAATATTCTACACAGTTAAACTAACCAACTCATTATTTCAGCCGTCCATTTTGTGCCTACTTCATGGGTGGGCAAAAAGTATTCAAAATACATGATTTTTTATTTTTAATTACTTAAAATAATGTAGATCAACTTCAACGGAGTGGATCTTGCATTCGGATGTCGTAGGGTTGTATTTGAGTGGGAAAGATTTGGCCTCGAATTCCTACGAAATGACACAAGTCTCTCTCTCTCTCTCTCTCTCTCTCTCTCTCTCTCTCTCTCTATATATATATATATATATATATATATATATATATATATATATAGAGAGAGAGAGAGAGAGAGGGGACCTATTTGTCACCTACCGCAGCATACACCAAAGCTGAGGAAAAACCAGCCATTCCCACCATGTACAATAACATTTTGCGACACGCAAGTTCTGCTCTAAAGTTTGGAGTTCAACTCTGTGGCATGCTCATGAAGTGGAAGGGTCTGCATGAAAGTTAATAATGCACCATCTACCAATTTTGCATTGAAATTAATATTGTGATATTGTCGTGCACACAAACAAACAACAAACATAGAAGAATGTAGGTTTTGAGATGAATGCCATAAAACTGAACAAAAAAGATAGGTCAAAAACATGAAAACTTTCAATAAGTTCCCAGATTTCACATAGAGGCGTCTGATTACATGTTAATGATAGACATAATAGGTAATCAATTAAACCTATTCAGCTATAGAGTCCTAGAAAGTAGTATTTCCAATCATAATTTAAGCAGGATTTGGTCTTCTATGGTACAGGTGAGGAGGGCTTAGAGTTCTATGTGATTGTATTTTGTAGTTCTCTTGATAATAATTAAAAATGTATGTTTCTAGAGTCACGACATATTTACCTTTGTAAATCTATCAACTAAAATCGCCCAAATAATTTCAAATATCGACCATTTCTGGTATATATCGACAATATCGTATTGGGTTTTGAGGTACCCAATACAATATTAGCGATATAATCTCAACTAATATTGGGGACGATATTACCAATTTGGCTGATACGACAGATATTGGCGATATTGATAACAAAAACCATTAGCTGATACCGATACCAATTCTGAGATTTTAATCAATGATAGAAATGCAACTGCATTAAGGGGGCATAAAGGTAAATATTTAGTTTGGATTATGACACCTAAAACCAAAGATTATTAGGCAGAGTTCAATTTCCCTCTTCAGGAGAACTGCAAGACCCAACTTCTACAGCCGTTAAGAAAAGCATGAAATCTCCATCCATCATATATCATCTCCGAAAATTCATACTCAACTACATGGAGTCCATGCATATATGCTGCGAATCCAACATAATGTTTGAAAGTTTCCAAATAAACCAGCATACCAAGTGTGGGATGTTTGAGGGGTTTGTGTGTTGGCATTCCACTCTTTTTTCTCTTTCACCTTTTCATTTTTGTGTGTCACAAGGTCAGTCTTGTACCCTTTGCAATAGTCGTATAAGAATATGGCACGACCTTCAAGTTCAGCTAATAGATGAATCATATCTAGTAATTTACATCTATTTTCTACTACTATGGATAAGGGATATGGATGAAATATGATAAGTATGCAAATACGACCTACGAGAAATCCCTAAACATTCAGAAAACAGATGCATTGTGTAATTTTATATTATAAAAAAATTCTAACTTAGAAAAATCATAGTTACTCGAACAACATTATCATCTTTATTATGAAAGAGAGAAAACTTTATGATTGCATCTATCAGTCAAAGTTATGATTCCATCATTTCCATTAAATTACTAAACTTCATCATTGAGACATCTACTTACTTCTAAAATATGCATTTTATATAATTTTTTAGAAAATATCTGACAAGTATCTACCTCGCATCCAAATTTCCAAGTGTCCTCACGTATCATATACAAGTACGTCCTTTATGAAGTATCCATGCAACATAGATTTACATCTTTAAAAGTGGCATAAAAATATTGAAAGTGGTAATAACCAATGCTTGTAAAAAGTATCTTGATATTCCATCATGCACTGCCCATGTCACTGTGAGATCTCCAATTTTACAGCAACCAGCGGTTCCCAATACCACATTCAGCCATTGCGGACATAGAACCAGATCAGATCTAAATCTGACTTGAGATGTAGTCAGGGTTTTTGTTTACAGGCAAAAGCTGACCCAAAACAGTAGGCTAGTGGCTACTCCAGCAATCGACAATCAGAACAAGCCTATCAACAAAGTTAGAATCCAAAGAGAGAAGAATAATAGGTTAGCAAGATCCTGACCTTGATCCAAACTTCTCTCTCTCTCTCTCTCTCTCTCTCTCTCTCTCTCTCTCTCCTCTCTCTCTCTCTCTCTCTCTCTCTCTCTCTCGGCTGCAATGTCCTATCTGTCTTCTAGTTCACACCCTCCATCTCCATTAAATTTCAGTCAGAGCCATCACACTTAACAAATTGGGGTACGCATAATACAATATACAACCCCCACTAATACTGATATAGCTAAAGAAAAACATCCCATTTGACAGCCATCAGTTGAAACTTGGACAAAGCATAGAAGAATTGTAAGGATTAAATCATGAAAAAAAATATTGTATAAGTTTCGTGAAGAACTAGAAATCAAGCGTATGATGATCTCACGTAGCGAGGGAATGGAATGGCATAGCTTATGTACTGTTATTCCTAGCAGCAAAGAAATAACTTTCAGAGTTTAGGATCCCTCTGTTAAATTTTAGAAGTAGATACTCCACTTTCTTACATTTACTTTTTTCACCTCATGATTAATGAAATAGGTCCATTCTTTCAAAAAAAAAAAATTCACCATCACCTTGCTCAGTGGGTAAATGCCACAATTGGCCTAGGCTGCACGTGTTGACATTCCATTGGCAGGTATGTCTTGTTAGAGAGAGCTAAATATTGTTTATTCCAATTGTGGGCTGGTTATTCAGGCAAAGACACAGAAATACAAGCAGTAGTGGATTAGGTCTTCATCTAAGTAATGGTAAATAAACAAAAATTCTTGAGCTGGTATGTGGTGTTATGTAACTTATGCTCTCTAAGTGTCTGGATCAATCATTTTTTATTATTTTTTTCCATTTTCTTTTTATGTAAGGATCTAAGAGTCAAAAATCCATCATTATTTCTTTTTTTCTTCTTTTCTTTGGAGAAAAGACCATAGACTAGTAGAAGCGAGATTTGAAACCCAACCCTTTTCCCCACTGCGAAGAGGCTTTACCACTGCTACAGTGGTGCTTGCAGTGCTAATCGACGTAATAGTATACTGAAAAACAGTATTGATATTGATCTCCCATCAGGTATATACCTTAATGTCAATTCACAATTTCATACAAGAAAAAGAATTGATAGCTTAAAATGATGCCTGGGCAATTCATTAGCTCACCTTTTGATGGAGAAAATGCAACCTCGAGAGATTGGCCTGGCGACTGTAAAATTTCTTGGAAAATACTTGCTGTGCCAGCTCCAACAACTGCTATTCGGACTTTAGGAGTTCCAGCAGCCCTGAGAGGAGTATATTTTAGTTGAGATCATTATCTACTCATGATATATGCTACTATGAGTACCAAATATTGTTTCCTCCTTGGTAAAAGTCGCAATGCGTGAAACCTTCACACTTAAATGTTTGACTATCCAAACATGGCCTAAAACCAAACATTCAACCATCTGGTTATATCCTAAAAGCATTAAAAATTATCATGTGCAATTTAATAATGAAAATTTGTTGATTATAACTGCAGAAGCAGCTTTAGAAGAATAAAGAGTCAGAAAGAAATTTCACCAGATAAAGGATCAAAATGACAAAATCTGTCATCTTTCTACAGGACAGGGAATGTAATGTTACACAATTAAAACTCATGTTACAAGTATATTTTTATACAGTGCATAAGCATGAACCCTCAATCTGAAGTTTGTTGGATACTGCCACAGGATGAAATGGAAATATGGTAGGCCAAGCAGCAATTTTCATAATCAAAGCATTATCCTTCCCATGACCTTCAGCCGGAGATCGAATACATAGAACGTTTATTAACGAGGGCAGTGAAGAGACTGAAAAAAGCGTACAAATCTACTTAAATATATAAATATCTAACCAGGTATCTTACACAGGCCCATTTTTAAAACTGTGATGACCTCTAAGCACATAAGCATAATGAACAAGCAATAACTACTAACTTCAAAAGTTAGACCTCTAAAATAAAACATTTTTAAATCAAAACCACCATCAGACTAAGATGAAAGGAATCTGGTTTGAGTATAAAGATTAAAGCTCGAAATGGAATATCCATTCCCGATATACCAAGCCACCAAATTGCAAAATGATAATCTGGAGAATTTGGCTACAAGATATCTTCTCCACATGTATGTAGAGCAAGTAGGGACAACCATTTGTCCGAGAATTTAACAGCACTGAGTAAGGCTTGAGTATTGCATGGCTAAGACTGTCAGTTTTGGTCGAACATAATAAACCACCAAATCAGGTTATACTTTGACAATTTTGCATAAATAGTTTTGCAACATTTAGAGAATTAATCACTTCTGACATGTTTCAATGATGCTTGGCCTGAATTCCCAGTATTTGTTGAAAAATAAACCAACCAATCAGGTTTGAGCTTGACTATATTACATAAATATTTTGCCTAACAATCATCCACCCAACATTTGTGTTGCTTCAGATTCACCCTGGATCTAACTTATCAAATGAATCCATGAGGAAAAGTAAACTGAACAACTTAAAGGAAAAGCTAAACAAGCCAAACTGAATAACTCATAAATCAACTGAAATAAACTAAGTGAAGCCACTTGATGTCCCCATCATTCCCCTGGGTTGGAAAAAAACTCGACTTCGTCGTGTAAATCTCCTCGGCTCTGATTCAGAGTTCAAAGTCTCAACCGAGTCGGAGATGACTCGACCGAGTCGTCTCCAGAACGGTCACCGCCAATACGAAAATGAGACGCGGGTCTGGATTTTGTGGCGGAAATTGACCGACTCGAGCATGACTCGGAATGACTCGGCCGAATCGGCCGAGTAACCAATACAACTCGGCCTGACTCGGACGAGTCGGCCGAGTCATACCCGAGTCGATCACCTGGCACCTGCAGACCCGTGATCAATGGTTATAAAGGGGGAAGGGAGAAAAAACTTGCTCTCAGATCCAGATCTGGACACCCGTGCCGCCGCCGAGACCGACCAGACCCGCCGACGGCGACACCCATAGATGTCTCTCTCTCCCTCTCTCTCGCTCTCTATTCTCTCTCCATCTCCCTCTCCCAGTCTCTCTGTCAACAGTCTCTCCCTCCCTCCCTCTCTCCCGCTCTCTGTTCCCTCTCCCTCTCCCACACTCTCTGTCTAACAGTCTCTCCCTCCCTCCCTCTCTCCCGCTCTGTGTCCCTCTCCCTCTATCTCATAGTTTCTCTTACCCCGATCTCTCTGTTTCTCTCTCACCCTCCCTCTCTCTCCCGCTCTATGTCGTTTGTCTCACTCCCTCTTACCCCAATCTCCTTCCCTCCTATTCTCCCTCCCTTTCCCGCTTTTTGTTCCTCTCCCTTACCCCGATCTCTCTCTTAAATTTAACATTAATATTAATTAAATCTTTTAATGTTAATTCATTAGATATATTTTAATTTCATATAAATTTAATTTAGTGTAAATTTTATCTTTTAATGTTAATCTTTTAATGTTAAATTAATATTAATTCAATAGATATGTTAATTTAATATTAATTTAATGTTTAAATTTAATTTAATATAACAAATCATTTTTTTAATTTCAGAATGGCTTCAAAACAGCGCGATATTGATGGGAACATGGTACCCCATTGGTGGAAGTAGAAAACTTGTGCAGTATAATTATTATGGGAAACAAGTACATGGCGGTATCACTAGTTGAAGCAACATGTAGCACTTGTGTAGAAGGATGCTTGCGAGCACTAAAAGAAGTGTCTCGAATATGAGACATCTTTCTGAAGGTAGCAAAGAAAAAGCAGTCATAAAATCCAAGAAGGGGCGACTTATAAAATCTTTAAGTGAGATTTTTATGATGTGACTGACGAAGATTCTGAAGATGCATTGAAGAAGTTGGTGGTTTGAAAAAAGTTGAAAGAAGACAATTAAAATAAGTTATGAAAGAAAGTAGTGAAACGGCTTAGAGATCGGCAAAAGGTCATACAAGAGATGTTGATAGCAGTAATTCGCAGCTTGTAGGATCAGGGATCAAGCGTGGATTGCGTCGGAGTTTTGCCACTAGAGAAACTGAAATTTCAGCACGTGGTATTGATCCTTACATGTTCCCATCGAAACAGAAATCAATCAAAAGTATGTTCTCAATTGAAAATGTTAAAAAGTTGAAAAAATCATTTCAAAATTGTTCCACTACAATGCAATATTTAATGCAGCTGATAGTGGTCCTTACTATCAGGTCATGGTTAATACTATTGCGAAGGCAGGCTCAGGTATAAAAGGCCCTACGGGGTACCAAATTGACAATCTCTATTTGGAGGAGGAAATGAAAGAAATTGAAGTATATATTGCTTCAGCAAAAGCAAAATGGCCGCAGAATGGTTGCACGATCATGTGTGATGGCTAGAGTTCCCAGAATAGAAAGCCTATTATTAATTTCATGATTTATTATGATAGAAGTATGATCTACTATACTTCTTTTGATACTACAAATATCATGAAGACTGCTGATCATATATTCTCTGTGATGGACGAAGTTGTTGATGAAGTGGTGAAAAAAATATCGTGCAAGTTGTAACAGACAATGAGGTAAGTTTCAAAATAGATGATCACTTGTTGATGGAGAAGAGAAAGCATTTGTTTTGGTCTTCTTGTGCAGCACATTACATTGGTTTGATTCTTGAAGATATTGGTTCGATGAAATCTGTCAAGGAGACATTAGATGATGTTAAGATAATTACATCAATCTTTTACAGTAGCCTCAAAGTGGCGAATTTAATGAAACAATTTATCAGAGATAGAGATTTGTTGAGATCAGGTATAATATGGTTACTACGGAGTTTATTTCTATTAAAGCCTTATTCGCTATGAACAAGATTTGAAAAGAATATGTACAGCAAGCGAATAGCATGAATTCAACAAGAAAATGAGTAGAAGTGTCAGAGATTAGGCTTCTAATCTCATTTTGACTTATCGGTTCTGGAAGAAGGCAAGAAGTTCAAAATATTATGGATCCTCTTATTAGAGTATTGAAAATAATGGACTAGAACAAGAAACCTACATTATCTATTATTTATGAGGCTATGGATAAAGCAAATTGGCTATAAAGACATCAAATAAGAATTAGAAGAAGTATTGGAATATCATTAATAAAAGATGGGAGGGACAATTGCATAGATACTTACATGCTGCTGGTAATTCATTTGCCTACTTAAAATTCATAATTGTTGACTAGAAATTAAAACTATCACATTATAACTATCATGTGTTTACATTATTGCAGTATATTTTTTAAATCTAGCACTTCAATATTTTAAAAAAATTTCTACACATCCAGAGGTGAGAACTGGATTAAAGGAGGTCATTAAAAGATTGGAGCCAGATTTGAGTAAACAAGCAGGAGCCATTAATGAGGTAAGCTATCTAATAATTTATTTCTTCTAGTGATATAATGTTATGCATATACAAATATTAATATTTATGATGTGAATTCTCGCAGATAAAATTACTTGTGGATGGAGTTAGAGAATTTGAAAGTTCACAGACTAGAAGAGCAGTGCAACAAGCTCTTCCAGCTGATTGGGAGATTAACTACGGCGAAAAAACTCCCAATTTATAGAAAATTGTCATCAAAGTTTTAAGACAAACATGTTCTTCATTGGGTTGTGAAAAAATTAGAGCACGTGGTCATTGATTCATACAAAACTGCGCAACCGGTTAGCAATGAAAATTTTACATAAACTAGTGTTTGTGCATTACAATATGCGGCTCCGATTAAGAAACTTGACATGTCAATGCGACATTAATGATTATTACAATCCAATTGATCTGAATTTTATTTTCAATGATGATGATATTGGATGAGTGGATTCAGGAGGGAGAACAACCGATATTACCATCAGATGACTTAGGTTGGCTAAATGAAGGTATTTGTCGTAGTGACAAAGTGGCGGTAGATGGCGGTGATGATGATGACAGCAATGGC
This sequence comes from Agave tequilana, assembly GCA_038442645.1. NCBI lineage: Eukaryota > Viridiplantae > Streptophyta > Magnoliopsida > Asparagales > Asparagaceae > Agave > Agave tequilana. The sequence goes on from JAVJIF010021144.1 coordinate 69,058, forward strand.
GGTGATGACGACGATGGTGATGGCGGTGATGGGGGAGATGATGATGGCGGTTATAGCGATGATGGCGGTTATAGCGATGATGAAGAGATTTATGGTGCTGGTGGAAACCAACGAAGTGGTGGTTTGACATGGGATTCAGATTATTATGCCACACAAGATACAGATCAGGAGGCCAATCAGAGATTTCACAACAGTGTAGGCATTTAGATCGGTTGGTTGATTTGAGTTCTAGTTATGATTATTCAAGTGGATATGATAACTACTCTGGGTTATCATAATCTTAAAGGTCATTTGCAGGGATTGGGTTTGACATCAGGCCAACATTATGGTCATGGTGAATATTCTAACACTGGTGAATATTCTGCTATGAGTGCTGAATATCGAGGTTTTGAGTATGGAGCTGCTATTGCACAACCCTCATTGCCATATTACTCTAATGATGGATCCTCTAGCCAACAAGGTTCTAAATATCGGATATCGGGATCGTATCGGATGGGGTTTTCATATCGGATATTGGGGAAGATATCAGGGACGAGCGCGCATATCGGGCGTTCATATCGGACACTATATATAATGAAATATTGATAACTAAAAGTTGATTTAGTATCATAGATATCATCTACCTAATAAAAATAATGTAGTATACATGCAAAGATAGTAAAAAATAATGTATATTTGCACGCAATCGTACAATAAATGTTATTTCATATCGGGCGATTTACTGGCCAATGTTTCAAATATCGGCCGTTTTTTGTTGCAAACGATATGGCGAATGATTTTCCCATATCATCTCGGCAGCAGGCAAAAAAGGAGATATCGGCCGATATTTAAACAAGGGGTTTGGTACTTTCAAGAGTTTCCAAATGCACAGCCCTACTTTTGTTGGTTCATTCACATTGGACTTCTGTCTCGAGGTGTTTCCTTTTGGCATCTTGAGCTCAGAGTTTGTATTCTCTAATAATGTGCTCTCTGAGTCCTTGACTTGGTCCTTGAGAGTCTTCTTTGGCACCATTTTAATTAAATCTTACTTAGATAGTGCTTAGATCCATAAATGTGATGGGCTGTCATCACCCTGGGAAGCATGAACACGATCACAACGACATGACAAATTGGGATACAAGGTCATAACAACAAGATTATGTATGTATCTTTGTACCTATTTATAATAAACCTCAAAACCCCTAGTGAAGATGTAAAGAAAATGTTAAACCAACCGTAAAATTAAACACACATAGCATTTGCAAGCATTGAAATAAAAGTCATCTCTAATGGGTGTCAACAAGTGGCATTTTCCTCCTTCTACAAAGAAGACATTGCAGCGACAAGAACAACAAGAACAAGAACGAGGAGATAACAACACAAATACACAACAAAGAAATACAAAAGAGAGAAAGAAGAGCACAATAAGAGACCTCGTAGGCGATGAAGAGACCTCGGCGGTGCTCAAGGGACCTCGGCAGCTCTCCAAGAATGCAAGGCGGCGCTCGGGGGACCTCAATGGCGCTCGGGGGACCTCGTCACGCTCGGAGGGGGAGATCATCATGCTCGTCGATTCAAGAGAAGCTCAGGAGAGCAAGGGGAGATCGTCGCGCTTATCGATTTAAGAAAAGTTCGGGGAAGTAAGAGGAGCTTGTCGCGCTCGTGTCGATTCAAGGGAAGCTCGGGGGAGCAGGGGAGCTCGTCGCGCTCAGGGAATGAAAGGGAGGCAAGAATTATCGCCATCAATTCACAGAGGAGAAAATTAGGGCTTAATTTTTATCGAGCCCTAACGTTGTAAACAACACTTATATAGTCGGGCGATGGGTCGGGTTTGGGTTCAATTCTGATAGGTTCAAAAAAATAAACCAATTAAAATAAATCCATATCGGCCGATTTTGGGCCGACTCATATCGGGCGATTTATCGGCCGATATTTCAAATATCGTCCGTTTTTTGCTGTAAACGATATGGGTGAACGATTTCTCCATATCGTATCGGTAACAGGCAAAAAACGAGATATCGGCTCAAGATATCTCGGCCGACTCGACCGATATTTAAAACAGTGATAGCCAATCATCTCAGCCTACCGGAGTCACCAACAAACATATTATTATCCTTATAAAAATGATATACCTGATTTCTATACTTATCACGGAGATGATGATAATGATGATTTTGTGCTTCGTCGCAATTCAATGTGAAAATGACTGCATTAGCAGGTAATTATGAATATATTTTGTGTAATTTATTATATTATGCATGTGTTTTGATATGTTTCTACTGATAACGTGTGCATTTATGTTTTCGGTTTATATTTAGTATGCTAGGAGATATGTTTTGAACATATGATACATGAATATTGATGTCTATATTTTTTAAGATTTGTCGTGTTTTTTCAAAAAAAATTGAGCTTTCTATATAGCGTCTTGCGCGCATCGCCCGAGATGGATCCGAGACGTCGCGACTTATCCGTCCCAGTGCCCGTCGAGTCGGCGGCCGAGATCGCAACTTTGAACTATGCTCTCTGGGCCTCAAATCTGATCCATGGTGGTAGAGGTAGAACTGGCTTTTGAGACAGACTGCTATAGGTAATAGCAGAAGTGAGAAGGCATACAAGGCAGAATGAATCGAATCCTTCCACTCAAAATCGGGCTAATATCAGGATCTCATGCGATATCCAACTCGTAAGTGATAAAAGCATTCCTCTTCAGAACTCTAAAGGACCTTGTACGTTGACTGTGCAATGTCATCACAATCTCAGGGTGAAACATACATGTCACTTCATTAACTGCAAAATACTATATGAAAATGCAGAAAATTTATAATCATCATTGCAAATTGCTACATGTCTAGAGGTTTCATCAAGTACAATAGGCAAATGCAATGCAATAGATTCACTAAGTTCAACTCCTAAAGATAGGGGATAGAAAGACATGAGTTTCCTAAGAAGACGTACTTCAGACACTCTTAATGGTATAAGATTAGTAGAGCTAACAGAAATCTGAAGAAACTCAGGAGAAAATTCAAACACTAATTAAAAGAAGCACTAGAACTAACATGATGTACCATATCAAGGAACTCTAATGACTTAGTGAAAGAGAAAACACTAGGAGTGGCTACACTAGATTCAATCTATGTTTTCTAACTTTCTTGATTATCCTCATGAACATAGGTCTCATCAGGTATGGGTGTACTAGAATCCACTAATGCTTTCACAACATCAATAGTACTCTCAGAAGACATAAGGATCTCATTAGGAATCGGTGGACAATGGTCAATTTATGTATCCTCTGTGACACTAGACATCTCAAAATAAATGTGAGCATCCTCAACAACCTTCGGATCGCCATCATCACTAGACACAATATTAACATGTCGACTCTCCGAGGGGCACTGGTAATCATAGTGTCCATATCCCTCACATTTAGAACATTGCTCTCAAGCTTTAGCACTGATTATCTCCTTAAAAGTTAAGTCTATATATTAGGGCAAAATCAAAAGCATCTTCAATAGAGTCTACACCATAAGAGCTTGTGATCATAGCACGCCTAATGTCAGATATTAAACCTGAAACAAACCTAGTTAAGATCAAGGAACGGTGCTCTCTCACATCACAACGATGTGTTAAGTCCTCAAATCTGGCTATGTAATCTCTAATGGATAAATCATCCTGACAGAGGTTGTGTAATTTATCTAAGAGATGGTGCTTACAGCCCCCATGACATTCATAATCACTGGGACCATCATGTGCTTTTGTGTCCTGAGATTCTATCGTTTCCTGAAGTTTCTTAATATAATGATCAGGCTTATCTAATGTGTCGGTTAGTTTGTTATCTTGATTACTCATGTTAGATTTTCGTTATGACACATGCACCAAGCTACGATACAGATGCAAAATCAAACAAGCAAGCGGATGTAATGTAAAATCCTAAACTTAAACAAGTTAAATGTATGCACTTAATGAGAGAAAAATTAGAATACCCTAAAGTTCAACTTCTAAATGCAACAAATGTAGTCCTACAAATGATAAGAATAACACACAATAATGCAAATATTAGATAGAAGTGCAAATCAGCTAACAAAATTGTTGCAGTCCACCAGCACAGCAAGTAATCGGCAATTGATAAATCAGTTAAAATCAATGTCACTTGAGGGTGAGTCATTCACACCAACGCACGATTTTTCTAGGATTCTTTGAAGAAATGATCACAGCTGAAGGTTGAAAATCATGTACAAAGTCCTGGAGCGAAGCTCGCGCTCTCACGAACTCAACGGCACGAAAAACCATCCAACCGGACTCCATATCGCCAAGTTTTCGCCCAAAAAATGAACTAGATTGCTTGTGGGCTCTGTTGGACTAATGGATCCACTTCAGCACTGTAGCAAGCAGGTGCAGGTCAGGTTACTGTAGCATGCGGGTAAGGTAACTTAAACTCGTTTCACATCTTGGATGTGCTTAGATTCAGGTTCGGGTCGGGTTGATTTCTGAGACCCGATTGACCTTTTTATCTTCTTCTTTGCTCTGATACCTTGCAGAGAGCGCGGTGGTTGTGGTGGCACAGAGGCAAGAGAAGATGAGTCTGTGGTGGCGATGTTTTGGTGTGTGGCGTCGGGGCTCGTCGGCGCAACGCGAGAAGGAAGGAGAGATCGGTGATGAGTTAGGAGTCGTCTAGTTTAAGAGGAGTCGTCTAGGTTTAAGATCTACCCTAACTTAGGTTAGATTTTTTTTATTTGTTTGTTTATTTGTTTATTTTTTTGGTTTGTTTTTGACATTTCTTGTTGTGATATGGCTTATAACAACAATTTTTTCAATTTTAATGGTAATTATGTTACACCCCGCCCTCTTTTTCGGATATTACCAACCCTGCATATCATAACTTTAACCAACTTAGTGTGCCGGATTAGTCTTATCCGAATCAATACATGCCTCAGTCCCAATACTATGAGCAAGACTGGAATAATCATCACTACTCTTCACAGAGTCAATGGGGATACGACTCCCCGACTCATATTGCCAACCACCTTACCAACATCCAGCTTCAATACTCCTTCTCCTGAACAACCATTAGAAGAATCAATTGACTGAGAAAAGAGGATGAAAGCCTTAGAAGAGCTTGAGCGACGAATTCAAATTCTAGAAGACTCAAATTCTGTCAAAATTTTCAAATCAAAGATCCTTACCTATTTTTCAAGAAGAACATACCGACTTAGAAAAGAGTATGGAATTCATGATTCAATTCCAAAGTGATCCTTTAAATATGATAGAAGCAAGACTTGGTCGATTGAAAACATGCGTAAGAATAAGAAAACTCTCCCTACCTAATCTTTGATTATTCTCGACACTTCTAGCCATATTGATGAAAATAAAGAATCATGAAATCTTGAAGACTTTGATCAAGAGTCAATTTCATCACACAGATTTGAACTTGATCAACTCCAAACCTTGAACAAATTGGCAAGTTTTTTATTCAATGAAATTAAACTTGAATGTGAATGTGACCCTGATCTCCAACCTTGTGATTCAGTTTTCATTTTCGAATCTATGTTGACTCCGGTATCATTACCCAATTTGGACCAATTTTTAGAGCCAACATTTTTTCCCGTGCCCATAGATCTAGAATTAAATCACCATTTTGGATAGTCACATCCTATTATTGGGAAGAGAATGTAAATCTCAGTTTTTTGATTTAGACCTTATTATTGAACCAATACCGACTCTTGAGCCTAAAATTGATTTTCCAAGTTAGCATTGGTTCCCGAACTTTTCATTTCAGAGCTCAAATCATCCATTCCACAAAATCACATTCTATTGTTGGACCAAGGTATTGACCACAATGACTCCGTGATGATTTTTCAAGACTGGTCATATGAAGGAATAAGTGTCATGATAGGATCTTTCATGATCTTATTCATATTGGGAACTGTAAATATGTAAATAGAAAAGAAGTCAATAAAGGTGGGTTTCGTGAATCACCATATTATCTTGATTGGGAAGCAACGCTTAACCCAATCCGACCACCAGCGGAACCGCCACCTTGAGGTAATAATTTTCCTTCCCTATCTTCTTTTTCATGCATTTATGCATTAATTCATACATTGAGGACAATGCGTAAGAGAGGTATAGGGGAGGGTTCTGACATAACTTAGGTTTTCTTCTTTAAAAAAATATTATTAACATTTTCTTTACTTTTAAAAACTGTTTGAAAATAGAAACAATATTTTGACCTATTTTTTATAAGAAATTAAGTTAATTTTAAGGAATAGGAGAATCATAATTAGGATTTCTTATACTTGATCAAAATAAGATTATTTGTTTGATTTCTAGGGTTGGAAGAAAATTTAGAAAAGTAATTTAATCTTGATTTTTACCTTGATGAAATATGCATGCTTTATACACTTACAGACTTATCAAAAATAAAAATTCTTATGTCTTATAAAAAAAGAAAAGAAATACATATATATAATATATCAAAAATTCTCTGATTAAGCTGAGTATTTATGCCTTATAAAGCATAAGTATTCACGCCTAAAAGCGGTCTATATAATAAAATCCTTAATTTTGTGGTCTTGTTTGCTCGAGTCCTTAAGTCCTTGGGGTATTTTCTCTCACCCGGTACCCTAAGACCGTCCGGTTTAGGAGTCACCGACAAAAAGCTCGTTACATGGGCAGATTAGAAAGCCTAATAGAATTAAGGAATAATACCACTAGAAATATATAAAAAAGGAAAGAAAATAAGGCATAAGAGTTAAGAGTTAAAGAACCCCGAGTCAAAATTTCACGATCACAAAGGTCTATATATCTTAGGGTAAAATAATAGACTAGATGAGAAATACAGTTTGACTCCTTACCTTGATTGATAAAAGTTTTGAATAAAGACTAAGCTTAAGAATGAAAAGTTCAGTTTTCCTATAATTTATAGTTTGCTTAATTCTTACAATATTACTTCAAATATTTCTCTCTTGAAAATGTGTTTTCAAAATACTAACATTTTCTTTTTCTTTCTTTATGGATTTTGTGGTGTAATCCACTGAAAACCCTCACGAGACAAAACTCGTCCTCTAGGGGTAACCTAGAGATTTAATGGCTTGTTGCAAATGCTTAGTGCAATCGCGTGACCTGCGAAAGTGGTCTAATAAATTCTTATGTTTAGTTTTGATGTTTTGCTCGAGGACGAGCAAAAGATAAGTGTGGGAGTGTGATCACACATGTGCGTTGCATGTTTTCATACATGTGTCACACTTCTACATTTTTATTTAAATAAAACTATGCTATTAATGTATTTTCATGTTTAATGGCGTGTAGGGTAATTAAGAAAGAAAAAAGATAGATAGACAGATTTATCTAATTAAATCCAAAAATTCAAAAGAAGGGGATCAATTCAAATCCAGAGATTCTAAAGGCAATCTTATCTGAAGACCGGGTATATCAAAAAAGATAATATCATTCAAATTCAAAGGAAAAACGGATTAAAAGAAGACTATATCGGTTTCACTGAGGATAAAGAGATAAATCGTCAAATCTAAAGCTAAAATTCAAAATCCAAAGGGATAAATGGATAGAGAGAAGATCAACGGATGAGATGAAGCAATTTAGACTCGGATTCAGACTGAAAATATTTTAGTATTTAAATCATAAATTTCACTATCGAAACTCAAATCTGATGATTCAAGATGATCCAGAAAGAAGACTTCAAGGGCTACAACTCTTATGTGATCACTATTTCTAATTCTATCATTTGATAAGTTATATTCAGCAATCAACATGCCAATATGCTGCAGATCAGAATTGAATATCCACTTCAAATCAAGTTTAGAGATAAGGAGAGGATTCAAATTCAGAAGTAGCCAACTCCCCCTATCTTTCGACTCGTTTCCTTATTCATTTCTATCCTATAAATACCCCATACATCAGAGGCAGAAGGGGACCAAGCAGAGAATGGAATAGATTTCTGTAGAGATTTAACTTAGATTTTTCTTTCTCTTTTTAATGTAATTTTTATATAATTGAGATCGAAAAAGATTTTCATGGGAGAACAAGTGATGCTTGTACTGAGAGTAACACCGGTGTAAGTATTTTTCCTTCTTTTATTGTTATTCAATTCAATCAATGTTTCTTTTTCTACTCTTATTTTTGTTACTTCTGTCTTCTGTATTTGTGAATTCAAGCGACTCCAATAGTTTTGAAGTTGCCTCCCCCTTGTAAGTGACGTTGATGGCCTATGGTGATGAACAACCATTTCTATGGTAATAAAGCTTGCACCTTCATTTCGTAGTATAGATTGAGAATGGGAAAGATCTCATCTGTCATGTTTTGCTCGCAAGCAAAGGTACACCGTAGACAAGAATTCCAGGTAAGTCATCAACCGAAGAGGTAGGTAAGTTTTTTATTTTTTTTAATTCTTAGTTTAGAATTCTACTCTAAAACCAACATTCTCCTCTTTATTTTTTTTTTTCTTTTGTAAATAAAACATCATCTTTTCTTTTACCATCTTCTTCACATCTTCTAACTTAACCTTTTTGTTTTCTTTTTCTAAAACTAATAAGAAATTCCTAACATATTTTTATAAACTCAAAAAATGAACTTACTTAAAAGCTTTCATCGCTAGTTCCTCCTTGTGAATCACGGCCCGCATAGTCACTTACTATAGCGGTAGTATTGAGTACCTTGCACGTTTTGAATCTTAATTTCTAAATAACTCAATCAGCTTGCCTGCACTTTTTGTGCGCCCTGCTACACACGCAACCCTCCTTGCACCCTCCTGCCCTAGCAACCATCTCCTGCAGGTTGTTATCTCGCAACCCTCTCCCACCTCTCCACACCATCTTCGAACGTCCTACATCCTCTATGGCCTCTTTCTTGCACCGCCATGCTCAGATCTGAGAAACCCTCCTCTCATTATCTCAGATCTAATCTAAAGACCTATTTGAATGATAAGACATTTGATAACCTATTCAAATGAATGGTTTCCAAGGAGGACACTCATTCGAACAAGGTGTATTGAATAGTAGAAGGTTATGTTTTTCTTCGGCTGGTTACTTAGCAAGTTTTTCTCCAAAAGACATCAGACACCCACCTCGCAAGTCTGTCCCAACGATCTAACTGCCTTCCCCGTCTATAAATCGTCGATAGAAGTGCAGTCCTGAGGTATGCGATTCTAACTAGCTCTCCACTATTCTTACACTCTGTATCCGCATACTGACTTATTCGTATGAGGGACTTCGTTGGGCCTGCACAGGCGACAGTAACCCTCTTCTTTAGTCGCAGGAGCTCAGAGATGTCGACTTGTTGGGTGCTTTCTTACCTTCTTCCAAATTAGAACCTCATTAGCGATCAACATCAGATAATGGAAAATAATATGTTCACGTGTGTGCGCGCGCGCGGGCGCGTATACAAGGCTCTAATAGTCATAGTGCATAACTAAGTTATACCCACCTACAAAAATACATTTGATGTAATGAAATGAAACAATCCATTCTGTTTGTCTTGATTTGCATATTCTAAAAACTCATGCATTTTGAAGATCATTTAACAATGCTTTAAGTTGGTGCCCTTCAAGATACTTGATGCACGACCAATTGGTCTCCAAAACACATGACTTTTGTTTATTAACCTTATAAAACATGTAGATCAAGACAGATGAAGTGGATCATCTAGTTTTTTAAGTATTATACACTTTTATAGGTGGGCATAAGTAAGTTATGCTCGGGGAGTATTAAAGCCTCTCTCTCTCTCTCTCTCTCTCTCTCTCTCTCTCCTCTCTCTCTCTCTCACACACACACACACACACACACACACACACACACACACACAGAGAGAGAGAGAGAGTAGTACATATATGTATGTGTGTCAGCGTGTGTGCATCTATATATAGAGGCCTGATGCAAGTTACTTGTTCAACAAGACAATACTAGAATTGATCAAACATATAAGCTAAACATAAAAATTGACAAACCATGTATGCATTTAATCACCAGAAAAAGCATTCACCAGAGTACTTGTGAAAAGATGGTGAGCACATTGTAACTGTTACATGCCGAATAATTGTTGAAAAGAAACACAAATCAGAAGTTCTTACTTCCATGCTTCCAGGAACACAGCACCAGCTTCAGGAGAAGTTATGACAACCCAATCAAAAACAGTTTCTGGTGATAATAAAATTAGACCAGTCATAAAGATTCCACGAAGATCATTATCAACTAAACATTTATCATATCATATAAAGAGACATGCCCAATATTTATCATATCATATAAAGAGACTGTATTTATGCAACCGTAACAGATGGATTATAACATGATCAAGTTCAATAACTTACCGTGCAATAGTTTTGAAAGTTTATTCAAGTCAGACCTTCAGTATGCTTAAGAAGAGGGACTTCCAAGCAGCGAATGTTATTTTGGCCTGTAGCACCATATGTTAAAGAGCAATTATCACTATCAAATTAAGTAATATCTTGCAACTTAATCAAGCAAATAAGTGCCTGGTAGAAAAATAATAATGGCATAAATTGTGCTCTAATTTTAATATAAACATTAATACTGTCAAGAGATGAGCATATTGATCCCAATGAGCCATTATAAAACTTTTGCAGAAACCAAAAATGATTTGCCTTTGTTTATGTGTATTCCCATGATACTGAATGCATTTTGATCTACAAAATAATATTCAAATGCAAACCATAAGATCAAACATTGAAATGGTTGGACAAGAAGGGGAAAAAAAAAATTCAGTCAGGTACTTTTATTATGCATAATGTTCCAGGTACGTCCACATCAGAAGGAGAATTAAATATCTCCAATAACAACTGAGTAAGTGGTGTGTGCACATACGTAGCTATCCATTGAGATTCCACAAAATAATTGAATGAGTACTCCTTGTTATAGTAGTAAAAAAATTAGATCTTGTCTGTCCTTCTATTTTTCCTTATGTGCCATGGTAACAGTAACACTATATTAACATGTCGCAAGAAGCACAAAATACGAAGTGCATGCATCAGAATGATGTGCTGAACATGTACTATATCCAATCAACTAGAAGATCAATTTACTTTTCCTTTATGTATATTCCTTTAGAACAATTATGTATAATACTATTTCCACAAAGATGAAAGCAGTGAGTCTATCAACATTATCTGTAAATTATGCACTTGCCTCAAACCATCAAAGCTTGAAGAAGAAATTTTGGAAGGCTAATGTCAAATACAAGAAGATAGATGCACTTTGTGACATGGTATCAAAATCTAACACCCAGTATAACTTGTGAACTTTCAGTTCCAACAAAGCAGAGACGGATGATATTTGGTATGAAATCAACATTCTGTTGAACATAAATTGTTTTATCTTTCCTGATTGGATTATGATTTTAGAAGCAATAAGAAAACTATGGCATCTAAATATTATGGTAAGAGATTAATTTGAAAGATGTCAAATCATTAAAACTCCTAGTCAAGGATGAAGCAACTTAAAGGTGAAGTCTTTCAAGACGAGAAGGAGCAACATTAAAAGTAAATATCAGACGACCACATTGAAAATAAATTAGTCTTTCGGAATGCCACGCTCCCTTTTGTATTATAATGCCAAACCCACATATGAAACACAAAAGCATAGATAGATACACTATGAGCTCAATTTTAAGAAAAAAACAACATAAGTCATTAAATCTCCTAGTCTAGATTACACAATCATCATAGAAGAAGCTTACACAAGCATAACACATATTTATGAGAAGAAAGGAGTTGATGGATAGGTTTCCTCACTGGATTTCAAAAATGTA